>SJYT01030341.1:636687-708458 GCA_006410635.1 Cephalophus harveyi
GGGGTGGGGGGGGGGGGGGGGGGGCGGGGGGCTTATTGTCTCTGAGCCATGACTGGGGTATTTGAGGCCCTCTCTCAGCCTTCTGTGGACAATTATGCACCACAGAGCAAAGCCTGCCAGTGCACAGTGGCACAGATTCTGGGTCGTCCTCTGTAGATGATCCTCAGGCATGTTGTAAACCCAAGCCACTTTCTCTGTCTAGGTGTGGATGGGCTGGCTATCAGGAAAGTAATCAAATGTTAGGAGCTGGTTGCCCAGGACATAATGATCAGGAGACACCATCTACCAAAAATGGGATTGTGTGTTCCAGAGGCAAATAGAAACAGTTGGTAGGCTAGGCCTGGGTTTGAATTATCCATATCACTGCTTTGCCCCACCCTCCCAGCCTACCTCCCTACATGCTCAGTCAGTATGGATAAATAAAAAGAGCTTTCTGCTATTGACTCATTGAATGTGACTTCAGGTAAACTTCTTTCCTCTCTGACACCCAGTCTCTTCATTTCTCTTGTAAAAAGAATTTTCAGAGTAAACCGTCTATTGAGAAAGTTAAAAGACTACCCAAAGAATGGGAGAAAATATTTTCTAATCTTATATCTGATAAGAGTCTGTGCTGTGCTCAGCCGTGTCTGACTCTTTGCAACCCTATCTGTCCATGAGCTTTTCCTGGCAAGATCACTGGAGTGGGTTGCCATTTCTGCCTCCAAGGGATCTTTCTGACCCAGGAATCGAAACTGTGTCTCCTACATCTCCTGTACTGCAGGCAGATTCTTTACCACTGAGCCACTGTGGAATCCCAATAAGGGTCTAGCATCCAGAATGTATAAAGAAGTCTTAAAAACTCAAGAAATAAAGGGATAAATCACCCAGTCAAAAAACAGACAAGTTGGAAGAAGTAGATATTTTTCCAAAAAAAGATATACAAATGACCATTAACTCTTGAAGAGATGCGTGCATGCTGTCGCTTCAGTCATGTCCAACTCTTTGCGACCCTATGAACCGTAGCCCCCCAGGCTCCTCTGTCCATGGGATTCTCCAGGCAAGAATACTGGAGTGGGTTGCCATGCCCTTCTCCAGAGGATCTTCCTGACCCAGAGATCGAACCCATGTCTCTTTCATCTCCTGCGCTGGCAAGCGGGTTCTTTACCACCAGTGCCACCTGGGAAGCCCCCATAGTTATGAAGGGAATACAGATCAAAACTACAAGATGTCACTTCCTATCAACTAAGATGGCTAGAATTAAAAATAAAATAACTGGGGAAATAACAAGTGTTGGTGAGGATGTATAAAAATTAGAATGCTTGTTCTCTGCTGGTGGGAATGTGAAATGGTACACTCACTATAGAAAACAGTCTATCAGCTCCTGAAAAAGTTAGACATAGAGTTACCATGTGACCAAGCAATTCCACTCCTAGATACATACCCAAGAGAAATGAAAATGCATGTCCACACAAGAACTTGTACATGAAGGTTAATAGCAAAGGTATTCACAATACCCCAAAATGTGGAAGTGACCCAAAAGTCTATCAGCTGGTGAATAGCTTGAGAAAATGCTGTATATGCAGACAATGGAATACCATTTGGGAATAGAAAGGAGTGAAGCATGATACATAGGCTGCAACATCGATGAACATTGAAAACCTAAGTAAAAGGCCAAATACAAAAGAGCACATTTTGTATGATTCCGTTTAGTTGAAGTGTCCAAAACAGGCCTGTCCACAGAGACAGAAGACAGGTTAGTGACTGACGGGGGCTGAGGGTAAGGCATGTTTCTTTGAAGGTGATGAAAATGCTCTGGAATTAGTGGTGATGGTGGCACATACTAAAACCCACAGAACTGTACATTTTAAAAGGGTGAATTTTATGGTATGTGAATTCTATCTCAATTTTTAAAAAGAGAGTGAACTATAGCAGTAGTTTACAAATTTGCCTAAATCAAAACTACTCCAGAAGCAACCCACCTTCTGGTGACTCCAGGCCTGAAAGTCTGTATGCTTTATATGCCCCTGGGATGGTTCAGATGTAGCCAGGTTTGGGAACCACTCTCCTAGCTCTAACACTCTGGGTCCCTGCCTGTGTCTCTAATGCGAGGTACCTGTAAACAGTTGCACACAGCCCCTTTCTCTGGGGGGCTGGCCCCTCGCGGGTTCTGCACACCCTGAGACAGCCAGACCTCACACCCCAAGAGGGACCTGTTGCATTAGCCCCAGAAACACACCCTTCTTGTGCTCCTGGGGCCGCAGGGTGGTTTCTGACCTCTGAGGCAGCTGCTGCTGTTGGCCTTCCCAGGAGTGGCAGCCTCCTGCCCCTCCTCCGCCTCTCCCTCCAGGGCCTCTTTCAGCAAGGCCTTAGAACCTCTGCTCTCTGCTCCAGGGGCGCCAACACCAGGCCTGCCCGACTGGCCATGTGGTAAAAGAGCTCAAACCCCACTGGGGAGGCTGGTAGGGGAGGGGGCCACAGGGATGACCCGCAGCTGCCTGAGAAACCACATGCCTAGCGCACTTTGGCTCTGGTGCCTGGACCAAATTCTGAGGAGAGAGCTCTTAGAGAGGCAGTCCAGGCCCAGTCTTCAGCAGATGAGTGGTTCTGGTCCCCTTCAGGGTGTGTGAAGACCAGAGGGTGTATGAAGACAGGAGCGTGTGCACAGGCCTAGTGAGGCGCTAGGCTCAGCTGTGAGCCAAGATACTAGGGCCTTGCTCATAGCTTCTCCCTGCCTACCTTTTCTCCTCCAAGCTCATATTCTCTCCTCACAGTATCTGTAAAAAATAATGTTCCTCCCCACCCCACCGATTGAGGGCCGACCTTATGTTGGGCCCAATGCAAAATGCTTTGAGAAACTTTCCTTCATTCCAACCCTCCCAACAACCTTTCACAGTAGGAAGTACTCTTCTCACTTTACATGAGGAACAAGGAATTCAAAGCTTAGTTATTCATTTGATTAGAATTTTTGGGACACTTATTATATGCCAGGTACTATGCCAAATGCTGGGTCTACAGAAAAGAATGAGGTCCATCCCCTCTTGGAGACTACAGTCTATCTCCAAGCAGGAAAGGAGATTTCTAGAAAGAAGTCAAGCTGGGATAGCAAACTAGGTCCACTTGAGTCTATAAGCCCTCCTCTTTCAGGGTGCCCAACCTTGGCCAGATGTTCCCTCCATGCATTGCAAGACTTCCCAGGGCTGCCCTGTGGCTGTGTCTTTCCAGGCATGTGAAAAGGGAGCATACAAGATTTAACAAATATCAGTTGTTCACATGCCACCATCATGACTTTTGCTATCATCCCACCCCACCTGTTTCATTATTTAGTTGCCATTTTTCCTTGAGTGGACTCACTTCTGAAAAAGGAACTTTAGTATTTTCCTCAGTGTCATACTAAGCAATGAAATCATTTGTGGTATGCTAATTACATATTCTCCTGCTGCTGCTGCTGTTAAGTCACTTCAGTCATGTCCGACTCTGTGCGACCCCAGAGACGGCAGCCCACCAGGCTCCCCCGTCCCTGGGATTCTCCAGGCAAGAACACTGGAGTGGGTTGCCATTTCCTTCTCCAATGCAGGAAAGTGAAAAGTGAAAGTGAAGTCGCTCAGTCGTGTCCGACCCTCAGCGACCCCATGGACTGCAGCCTTCCAGGCTCCTCCGTCCATGGGATTTTCCAGGCAAGAGTACTGGAGTGGGTTACCATTGCCTTCTCCAACATATTCTCCTAAAAAACGTTAAAATTAATACATCACTTCAGTTCAGTCGCTCAGTCATGTCTGACTGTTTGTGACCCCATGGACTGCAGCACACCAGGCCTCCCTGTCCATCACCAACTCCCAGAGTTCACTCAAACTCATGTCCATTGAGTTGGTGATGCCATCCAACCATCTCATCCTCTGTCATCCCCTTCTCCTGCCTTCAATCTTTCCCAGCATCACGGTCTCTTCAAATGAGTCATCTCTTCATCAGGTGGCCAAAGTATTGGAGTTTCAGCTTCAACATCAGTCCTTCCAATAAACACTAAGGACTGATCTCCTTTAGGATGGACTGGCTGGATCTCCTTGCAGTCCAAGGGACTCTCCAGAGTCTTCTCCAACACCACAGTTCAAAAGCATCAATTCTTCTGCACTCAGCTTTCCTTATAGTCCAACTCTCACATCCATACATGACTACTGGAAAAACCATAGAGACTCTTTGCGACCCCATGGACTGCAGCCCACCAGGCTCCTCCATCCATGGGGTTTTCCAGGCAAGAGTACTGGAGTGGAGTGCCATTGCCTTCTCCACTCAGTGGTGCTAGAACCATTTAATTGAAAAAGTGCTTAAATGGTTAAAAAAAATTATTATACATGTTGTATGTAGGGAAAAACAAGACCTTTGAAGGAACACAAGCTGTGGCTGGCTTCTCTGAGCAGCACCTTCACATGACCCTGGAGAATCATCTTTCCAGTCTGTTCAGTTCAGCTGCCTTCTATCCTTCCCTGTTCCCTGTCTAATGGAAAAAAATAAAACATTTGTCCTGAGTCTTGTCACAGTCTGTTTCTTGCCTTCCTCCTCATCTTCCTGTTTAACTGTACCCCCATCGCAACAACATATGGCTCTGTTAACTGTAGCTCATTCAGGGAGTTGGCTGTGCACAAGCTGTAGCCTACCTTACAGTCATTTTCACACTTTTTTCCTTCCTTCCTTCCTCGCCTTGACTCCTGCGCCTCCCGGCCACATCCCCTGTTTCCCTTTTGACCTTGAGGAGCTGCATTGAAAGTGCTAGGTGGCTTTGTTGAAAAAGGAGAAGCTATAACTCTTGCTCTAACAGTTGATGAATACTTTTGATGGAAAAGCAAGATTTGGTTACATTTAGGAACATCTTAAAAAACTTTAAATCGTTCACTAGAACGTTTTTTAAAAGTTTATATATATATATAAATCCCTAGCTGCAGCAAAAGAAGTAGAAATAGAATAATCCACCCAGAATATGTAAAGAGATCTTAATCGATAAAGCAGGAAATAGGAAGGGCCATGTGAATTTGCTGTGTCTTCAGCGCACTTGTTCCCTTTACTTACTTTTTGTTTATTTTTCAGTGGGACAAAGTGAAACTAAAATCCCTAGCTGCAGCAAAAGAAGTAGAAATAGAATAATCCACCCAGAATATGTAAAGAGATCTTAATCGATAAAGCAGGAAATAGGAAGGGCCATGTGAATTTGCTGTGTCTTCAGCGCACTTGTTCCCTTTACTTACTTTTTGTTTATTTTTCAGTGGGACAAAGTGAAACTCCTAAGTGCATTTTTATCATTGATAATGTTACCACACCCCAGTTACCTGGGGATCCCTCCTCCCCACGGAATAAATTTTCTTCTGATGGTGCCGAAAAGTATTAGTACTGAGCTGGAGGACAGAACATTCTAGACGTGGTAATTCAAAACTGACAATCTAGTTCTGTTTCTGCCATGAACTGTGGCCCTTATCCCATCTGTGCCTCCATTTCCTCTTCTGGTCAGAGACGGCAGTTTGCATTCATGCTCTTTTTTAAGGTCCCTTTTACCCAAACCTTGTGACTTCTTGAAATGGTCTTTGGTGGGGTCACCCACACAGTCGGGAAGGAGGAGCGAACAGCAGCTACCCTCAGATCTGGATGGAGATTATTCAGCTTTCTCTTATATAGGCCATCAGGTTGTCATTCACACACTTCGCTGAGGTTTTTAGAACAGGAAAATAGGTGGGGTTAACTTTGCCCGTGAGAAACATCCTCAGTGAGCTATGATTTCAGTTAAAAGATGTGTTTTTGTGACAGGAGCATCGCTGGAGACCAGAAGGCTGTTTGTATGCTCCCCACATAAGGCAGCATGATTCTTTCCACCTGTAAGTAAGATGGCTCGGGCCTTTATCTTCAGGGCTTGTTCTGGGCTTGGTTCTCACTCTTGAATTCCAGAAATTATGATGTTTGGAAGATAATTTCCCCAGATGTTGTGATAGGGTTTTGTTATTTGAATAAGCATGGTGGTGATGTCATTTTAGAAAATATTCAGCCTTAGGAACACAAAAAAACCCCAAAATTTCTGTGTGTAGAAACGTGATCAGTTTGAAAAGTATTTGTGTTAGAATATTTAGTGTAGAGAACACAGCTTGTGCTTTATCCAGCCCAGCGTTTCTCATGATGTACTCTGCATATAAGTTAAATAACCAGGGTGACAATATACAGCCTTGATGTACTCCTTTTTCTATCTGGAACCAGTCTGTTGTTCCATGTTCAGTCCTAACTGTTGCTTCCTGACCTGCATACAGATTTCTCAGGAGGCAGGTCAGGTGGTCTGGTATTTCATCTCTTAAGAATTTTCCACAGTTTATTGTGATCCACACAGTCAAAGTCTTTGGCGTAGTCAATTAAGCAGAAATAGATGTTTTTCTGGAACTCTCTTGCTTTTTCCATGATCCAGCGAATGTTGGCAATTTGATCTCTGGTACCTCTGCCTTTTGTAAAACCAGCTTGAACATCTGGAAGTTCATGGTTCACGTACTGTTGAAGCCTGGCTTGGGGAATTTTGAGCATTACCTTACTAGCGTGTGAGATGAGTGCAATTGTGTGGTAGTTTGAGCATTCTTTGGCATTGCCTTTCTTTGGGATTGGAACGAAAACTGACCTTTTCCAGTCCTATGGTCACTGCTGAGTTTTCCAAATTTGCTGACATATTGAATGCAGCACTTTCACGGCATCATC
Source organism: Cephalophus harveyi (assembly GCA_006410635.1). Taxonomy (NCBI): domain Eukaryota; kingdom Metazoa; phylum Chordata; class Mammalia; order Artiodactyla; family Bovidae; genus Cephalophus; species Cephalophus harveyi. Next base: position 643,378 of record SJYT01030341.1, read on the forward strand.
TTTCAGGATTTGAAATAGCTCAACTGGAATTCCATCACCTCCACTAGCTTTCTTCATAGTGATGCTTCCTAAGGCCCACTTCACATTCCAGGATGTCTGGCTCTAGGTAAGCAATCACACCATTGTAATCATCTGGGTTGTGAAGATCCCTTTTGTATAGTTCCTCTGTGTATTCTTGCCACCTCTTCTTAATAGCATCTGTTAGGTACATAGCATTTCTGTCCTTTATTGAGCCTATCTTTGCATGAAATGTTTCTTTGGTATCTCTAATTTTCTTGAAGAGATCTCTAGTCTTTCCCATTCTATTGTTTTCCTCTATTTATTTGCATTGATCACTGAGGAAGGGTTTCTTATCTCTCCTTGCTGTTCTTTGGAACTCTGCATTCAAATGGGTATATCTTTCCTTTTCTCATTTGCTTTTCACTTCTCTTCTTTTCACAGCTATTTGTAAGGCCTCCCCAGACAGCCATTTTGCTTTTTTGCATTTCTTTTTCTTAGGGATGGTCTTGATCCCTGTCTCCTGTACAATGTCATGAACCTCCGTGTATAGTTCATCAGGCACCATGTCTATCAGATCTAGTCCTTTAAATCTATTTCTCACTTCCACTGTATAATTGTAAGGGATTTGATTTAGGTCATACCTGAATGGTCTAGTGGTTTTCCCTACTTTCTTCACTTTAAGTCTGAATTTGGCAATAATGAGTTCATGGTCTGAGCCACAGTCAGCTCCTGGACTTGTTTTTGCTGATCAATATTGACACATACATCTTTGTTTAAGGCCACTTAAAATCCTCTCAACAACCTGCAAGATAAGTACCATACTTTGGAGAAACACATGAAGAGAAAGAAAATATAACTCCTCTGGAGATGCTTGGAGATGTACTTGCATGGAGACTGCCTTCGTTGCAAAGCTGCTTGGTAATCCTCCTTTGGGCTAGACCCTGAGACTTTAGGGCCCAGAAATGGATCCAGCTGAAGGCTTTGTCTGTTATTCCAAAAGAGCAAGGAGGAAGTGCAGTTGACAAGACGTGCAAGGTCCCGCACTCTGCCAGGTGACTCCTCAAGACGTCCACTCCCCACCCATAATCTCCAGCCAAGTCATTCCCCTCACAGAATGTTGGAGACAAAGAGTGAAGGATATGGGTCTCCAGGCTAACTAAAGTAGTCAGAATTTGGGCAGCAAAGCTTCTGGATGTTACAGAAATCCTGGGGAGGCCTTTGGGTTCTCTCAGGGTTCAGGTCAAGGCTCACTATATCTGGGAAAGGCAGGGATCCTGGATCCCAGTGGCTGAATGATCCGGGGTAAGTAACTTTATCATGTCTCAAATGGGAAATGAGAGCCTTCTTCACAGACTGGTTGTGAGGGTTAAGTGAGACAAGAATGTATGAGTGGGCTTTGATAATGGCCCATCCAAACGTTTTCATTTTGTGATCATGACTTTTCAACAAATTCAGTAAACATGCTTTGGCCACTTTGGTGCACAAAGCATCATCCCACACCCTGTTGAGGAGGGGCAGCAATAAGCATGGAGGGGTGTGAATGAGTAGAATGAAGTCCCTACAGTCTAGGAGCGGAAGCAAGCAAACAGTTGGATTTAACCTATGAAATGGCCAATCATTTTGGACCCACAACCCAATACTACCTCTGATATCAGGCAAAGTGAAATAAATACAAATGGAAATGGAGGAGGGAGTGATTTTCTCTCACTGGAAAAATTAGGGAGGGTTTCCATGAGGAAATGACTTTTGACTGAGCCTTGAAGGATGCGTTGGATTGTAATCAGCTGCAATCCAAGGAGAAAGGCCTTGCAGGCTAAGAGTAGGGAGAGTGGCAACAATGGCACAAGGGTGGGGTTGGGGGCAGCCTGTTTGGGGATGAGGAAGCCTGGGTACCTGGGCAAACACTCTGCTGGGACAGCTTGGTGGGACCATTATGGAGGGTCTGAGATGCTGGCCTTGCCTTCCCCAGGGAGTTGGCAGCTGCTTATTAGCAAATAAGGGACATGGTCATTTCTTTCTGCTTAATGGGGCAGGTGGCATGAAGTGGAGCAGCAGCCTTCTCACCTTGCAACTAAAGGCTTCTCCTGGCAGCAGGAGAAATTGTAATCAACCAAGAGAAAGAACTTTCTGCAAGCGAGCTATGGGAACCTATTCCAGAATGTCCAAGGAAAGCCGAGGAATCTTTTCACCTGGAGACCTTGAAAAGCAGGAGAGGTTCTCATCTGTCTGGTTTTAGAAGAATTCTGCCCAGAGGCAGGGGGCCGGACTAGATAACCCATTTGGGTTCTTTCCAGTCTGCAGCCTGGGTGATCTCATTGTTCCCTCTTCCTCTGAATGGTGTTGCCTCGCCCCACCTCAGTCTCCTTGGGATTATTCCTGTTGTTAGAGATCTCCCAGGCCCCCAAAGCCACAGCTTTTCCGGTTGGTGACTCATGACCTCTTCAGCAAGATCATGCCAGTGTCTAGCCTCCATCCTCCTTGCTGTTAGCTTGAGTAAGCTTAGCCTTTCTCTTTGTAGCTTCCTTTGACGGTGAGGAAACATAGGTTATTATCCTTATATAGCCAAGACTTTCCATGGTCAGCCCTAATGCCAACGTTCCTCTCACCTCTGAAGGGAGTCAGGGCCTCACGGATAGAATAGGTTTTAGAGTTGAAGGACCTAGGTTTGAGTTTTGATTAGTTGTATGACCTCAGGCAAGTCATTTAAGGGCATAGATTAAGTCAACTAACACTTGTGGAGCACTTGCTATATGCTCAAATACTGTTGAATGAATCAAATGTAGGTATCTTCCCTATTTTATGGGTAGGAAAACTGAGGCTCTAAGAGGTAAAGTTTCTTGCTCACTGTTACACAACTAGTTAAGTAATAAAGCTGGAAATGGAACTCAGACCTCACAGATTCCCAAAGCTGTGCCTTTTCCACACTCTGTGGCGTTACTTCTTGCTTCATCACTCAACCTGTTCTGTCATCTGTAAAATGGGGCTTATCCTCTCTGCCCCAAAGAGATATTGGAGGGATTAAAAATATTCATACTGTATGTGACAGAGATGTGGAAGACAAAAAGTGCTCAGCAGACACTAGATAATTATTGCTCAATCCCTGATCAATTCTCTGTGCTTCTGCCAACATCTTTGGGAAGCTGTTTCTGAGAGCAGCAGGCAGAGTTGGCCTCTCCTTTCCACTACCACTGGAGGACGGAAGAGATGTCTCTTCTTCCTGAAATAGAGAACTAGAGAACTCTAGCTCTTATTGCACTGGGTCGAATTCTTTCTTTAGCATGTTTGCCTTCCTAATGCAACTGTAAGCTTCTCCAGCGCACAGTGCTGACACACGGTGGTACTCAGCAAGTGTTACTGTTGGTGCTCCGTCACTCAGTCGTGTCCAAATGATGCAGCGACTTGCCCTCACAAGCCTTCTCTGTACCTGGTCCAGTCTCTGTTCCTTCTCTGTACCTGGTCCAGTCTCCATCCTCCCTGCCCAGAGCCCAGCTTCCTAACTGGGCCACCCACTGCTGGCCTTCCAATGCCATGGTCACATGTTTACCTTGGCTGGCTGGCATTCAGTCCTTAGCATGTGACACTCAGCTTCATTCTACCAGGAATGCCCTTCCCTACAATATTCTCTTGTCAAAGTGCATATTATCTTGTTTGTGAAGCTTTCCCTGACCACCCGCCTTGTCCAAACTAAAGGCGATCTCATTTTCCCATGAGCTCCCATTGCATACAGTGGGTGCCATTTATAGGACTCCTTAATATCTTCTACCTTCTCAGACAGCTATGTGCATCCCACTATGTGACCTTGGGTAAGTCCTTACCCCTGCTATGGGCCTCAGCCTCCAATCTGTGCATATGTGTCCCACGACTCTTCCAACTCTGCCGTTGTGTGACCCGGCTTCTTTGGGGTTCTCGGAGAACAAGACACAAAAGATCCCCAGTTGGGGCCTTCAACTCTTGACAGCACGTGTCCAGCTCCCAGGCCTGAAAATCAGCTGCTCAGATATTTCAAGCTAATTGACTTGCTTAATAAAGGGATAAATAAATATCTACTTAACATGATTACTGTCAGAGGCCTGAGCTACAGAACCTTTCCATGCTGGGGTTTTATTGCAGGAGAAGCTAATTAGTTCTAATTAGTTAACTCCCAGGTGCTTAAGGCAGAGGCAGGGGAGAGGAGGGTGTGAGGGAGTGGAAGGCAGGTGGGGAAAGGGAGGAGAAGGTGTTCTATACTCCCCTCTCTCAGCTGCTTACCTGCCACAGCCAGGCTCAGGACTCATCAGGAAGCCCAGGCTTAGTGATACCTCAGGCACCTCACGCATCTGGGATGAGGGAATGAAGCTCCTTAAGAACTTACTATGGGCTGGGCACCAAAACAAGCCTGTTCTCTGCATGATCTTGTTTGATCCTTGCAACGACCTGCAGAGGCAAGAGCTCTTCATTGTCCTGTTTTCTAGGTGGGGAAACTGAGATGCACAGAAGTTTAGCCCCTTGTCTGAGCTCACACCACAGGGAAGCAGAGGAGCCAGGGCTGGATCTGATTGAAAGGCCAGGGTTGCTGTGTTTGGCCTCTGTTACGCCTCCAGGTGAGAGCCCCAGAGGGCTCGTGCTGCTCAGAAAGGGATTTGGATAGGCGGTGACCTCCCTTCACTGTGGTACTCAGCCAAGAGGTCTTCCTGGATAGGCTAAACCAGACACAGCCAGAGCTGGCAGGGTACTGAAGAGCTAGTCATCGTTTGATTCAAGAACTCCTCCTCCTTTGATTCAAGTCAAAGCTCTGGGCTGGAAATCCTGCATGACTCAGATCCCCGCCCACAAGGAACTCACATTCAAGGGAAGTGTATGAACATTTGGATAGCAAGTTATTTAACTGTTAAAAATGTACATGAGGAGATACAGCTCTCTTCTATTGCATAATTTCTCTGCTTAGAGAAAAATTTTCCCAGGTTTTGAGGGCCTAAGTCAGAGAATCAGGATCTCCTTCTGGGACACCACTTGCAGTGTAGGAAGGAGCATGGCCTCTGGTGTTTAGATTTGAATCGAGGATCTGCCACTTATTAATTGTATGATCTTAGTCATATCCCTCTGCCTCTCTCTGTCTGGCCCACTCCCTCCTGGACCTAGCTTCACAACACTTACCTGCACACACTATCTCCTAACTGGCTTCCCTGCTTCTCTGGAACCCATTCCTCACACTGCAGCCAGAATGAGCTGCTGCCGCGTGTGATAACCCCACTCTAAGTCTTTCAAAATCTTCACCATGGCCTGCAAGGCTTCCATGATCTCTGGCTTCATTTCAGGCCACACTCTCTCACTCACCAAACTCTGCCACACTGGTCTTCTTAATGTTTTAGAAATCCGATCTCATTTCTACCTCTGGACCTTTGTACCCGTTGTTCTGGCCACCTCAGTGTTCTGACCCCAACCACTTGCTTTGCTGGCCTCTTCTCATTCTTCAACATCACCTCCTCAGGGACATTTTCCCTTTAACCCTATCTCAAACAGCAGTAGCCTCTTTGTTCTCAATTTCAGTACCTTTTGTTTCCATCGAAATACCACAATTTGTAATTTTTTTAATTCACTTAAACATGTGTTCTTTATCTATTTCCGCCCACTCAGATAATAAGCATCATTAGGTCAATGACTTTGTCACTGCCACTGTGTCTTGAACAGCGTTTGACACATAGTAGGTGCTCAGTATACACTTGGTACAGATGGAGGGGTGGATGGTTGGAGCAGCGAATGAATGGCCACTTCTTAAAGCTGTTGTGAGGATTAAATGAGCTGATGCATGTTAAATGTCTGGCACAAAGCCCAGCAAAGAGCCCAGCTCAATAGCTAAGTTGAATCTGCACGTGGCTGGCACCCAGCTATTTCCTGAGCCATCCCCACCTTAGTCAGCTAGCATTCCATCCCACCACCCTGCAAGGTCCAGCTCCTACTGCCCTGGAAACAAACCCGTTCTCACCCACAGGCAGTGGTGTGCTAGACTTGAGTGCCACTTGTTAACGATTCAGGAATTTTACAAGCAGATTGTTAAACTATCAGTAGCTTCAGAGTGGCCACGGAGGGAGTATTTACACCACAGAAATTGACAAATAGTACAAATCGCACCCCCGGCACGCAAAGAGCCAGTTTACCAGTGCACCATCACTAGGCTTCTCTCCTGCCGGTCACCCTGCCAGAGTGCCCTGCCTGAGCTCAGCCTGCCAGCCTTCCAGGCTCAGATCAAGCACTGATTCCCTCCCAAAGCCGTGAAGCCTCCCTTACCTCACCCCTGCTGACAGCCTCAGTGCCACAGGTGAGGGGATCTAAATCAATGTTTCTGTATATTGATTTTTGTCTTCTTATTCTCCAAGTAACACAGAAATCTTATCCCCAAAGCTAACTTTTAAAACTGCAAACGCAAGGACATGGTTGATACACTTATTTCTTCTAGTCCCTCAGGGTGCCTAGCACAAGACTGGGGACTGGAGAGGTTTTGGCAAAGTGTTTACAGCAGCAAGTGTTCAATGACAGATGAGTTTGGATAAAGAAGATGTGGTAGGGACTTCTCTTGTGGCCCAGTGGCTGAGACTCCATGCTCTCAATGCAGGGGGCTCATGTTCGATCCTTGGTCAGGGAACTGGATCCCACATGCTGCAACTAAGACCTGGTGCAGTCAAATAAATAAATAAAATAAAAGGTTTTTTGTTTTTTTGTTTTTTAAAAAGAAGATGTAGTACATATATACAGTGTAACATTAGCCGTAAGAAAGAATGATAAAACGCTGTTTGCAGCAACATGGATGGACCTAGAGATTATCATACTGAGTGAAGTAAGCCAGACAAAGACAAATACCATATGATATCACTTATATGTGGAATCTGAAAAATAAAATGATCAAATGAGCATATTTACAAAACAGAAAAAGACTCACAGACATAGAAAACAAACTTATGGTTGCCAAAGGGGGAAGGGGAGAAGGATAAATTAGGAGTTTGGGATTAACATATACAAAGCAATGGCAGCCCACTCCAGTACTCTTGCCTGGAAAATCCCATGGACGGAGGAGCCTGGTAGGCTACAGTCCCTGGGGTCGCTAAGAGTCAGGCACGACTGAGCGACTTCACTTTCGCTTTTCACTTTTATGCATTGGAGAAGGAAATGGCAACCCACTCCAGTGTTCTTGCCTGGAGAATCCCAGGGACGGGGGATCCTGGTGGGCTGCCATCTATGGGGTCGCACAGAGTCAGACAGGACTGAAGTGACTTAACATATATAAAATAAGTAAACAACAAGGACCTACTGTATAGCACAGGGAAATATACTCAGCATCTTGTAAAAACCTATAATGTAAAAGAATCTGAAAAAGAAAATATTTTGTGTGTAATACATATATATTGTGTATAATACATAGATATGTGTGTGTAATACATATATGTACACATATATATGACTGAATCAACTTGCTATACACTTGAAACTAACACAACATTGTAAATCAACTATGTTTCAATACAAATTAAAAAAGAAAAGGCGACTCACAGCAAGCTGATAGAGTGGCTGCTGCTGCTGCTGCTAAGTCGCTTCAGTCGTGTCCGACTCTGTACGACCTCATAGATGGCAGCCCACCAGGCTCCCCCATCCCTGGGATTCTCCAGGCAAGAACACTGGAGTGGATTGCCACTGCCTTCTCCAATGCATGAAAGTGAAAAGTGAAAGTGAAGTCGCTCAGTCGTGTCCAACTCTTCCCAACCCCATGGACTGCAGCCCACCAGGCTCCTCCGCCCATGGGATTTCCCAGCAAGAGTACTGGAGTGGCTGCCATCACCTCCTCTGGATAGAGTGGCAGGAGTCTAGAAAAGAGAAACAGGAGCCCTGCGTTTGGCACAGCTCAGCCACTGCCTTGCAGTGTGGCCTCAGTCCAGTCCCTTTACCTTTCCAGGCCTCAGTTTATCTATCAAAAATGATGTTGATGGTTTTTGAAGCTTCCTTTAGACTTCAAGATTTCAAGGACTTGCACTGATTGATATGCAAATAAGTGTTCATTATTTGATGCAGAAGCTGTTAGGTATTTTCAAAGAAACAATTACTGGCATCTCTTCCACCATGTTGACCACAAGAGAAGACTTAGGAGGGCCTTTAGGACCATTGAATCCAAGGCATTATTATCCATTCTGCAGATTATGATAGCTAGGATTTACCAAGCTCTTGTGATATGCCAGGTAGTATTCTAAACACTTGACATTGATTAACCAGTTTAACCATCACAACAACACTAAAAAGGTAGATACTATTATCAGTGCCCATTTTACAGATGGGGAAGTTAAGGTTCAGAGAAGTAAAACAACTTTCCCAAGTCACACAGTTAGGAAGTAATAGAATCGAGGCTCGAACTAGGCAGTCTGATTCTAAATCCCATACACCTGACCACTGTGCTGTGCTCCTTTATACAATTTCTCAGAGGAAGAAGCTGCCCTTCAAAGGCCCTGGAGCCCCCAGACAGACAGCTAGCTTTCCCACCTACACCCCAACGGGTCCCATCGTAGTGCAAGCTTTACCAATAGGCAGAACGCCTTAGAGGAAATGTCACATCTGGTTTCCTCCACCTCCCAGCTGTGTGACTCTGGGCAGGTCCCTCTGCCTCTCTGAGCCCCAGTTGTCTCATCTATGTCACACAAGGCTGCTGTGAGAATTAAGAGGGAGGAAATTAGTAGGTAATGATTGTCTCTGTGTATTAATATTTAAATTTGCATTGAATTACTTCTTCTCATTCTTCTAGAGAGAAATCTTTCTCCCATTTTACAGAGTGAAAATATCCTCAGAAAGGATAATAATTTCCTCAAAGCCTTCTGTTAGATGGGGCAGAAAACAGGATTAAAAAGACTCCAAGTTATTTTCATTTAAATAAGTTTGTTTGTTTGTTTTTTAATTTTAGAACAGTTTAAGATTTACAGAAAACATTTAGAAGACTGTATGGAGTTCCCATATATCTGTACCCAATTTCCCCATCTTACATTAGTGTAATACATTTGTTACAATTAATGAATTAGTATTAAAGTCAGATTTCCTTAGTTTTAACCTAATGCCCTTTATTCATTCCACAATTCCATTCAGGACACTGCATTATTTCTAATCATCATGTCTCCTTAACTCTTCTGCTCTATGGTTGTTCCTTAGACTTTTCCTTGTTTTTAATGACCTTCACAGTTTTTAGGAGTGTTGGTAAGGTACTTTGTAGACTGTCCCTCAGTCAGGATTTGTCTGATGTCTTTCTCATGGTCAGACTGGAGTTAAGGGTTTGGGGGAGGAAGTGCTCTTCTTATCACATCACAGCAAGAGTATACGCTCTTGGCATGACTTGTCATTGTTGATGTTTACGGTGATCACCTGGCTGAGGTATGTTTGTCAGGTCTCTCCACTGGAAAGTTACTCTGTGTTTTCAGCCCTTTCCATATTGTACTCTTTGGAAGGAAGTTGCTATGCACAGCCCACACTTGAGGTGTGTGGAATGGGGAGATAAGCATTGCCTCCTTGTGGGAAGAGGATCAACAAATTATTTGCAGTTCTACCCAGGAGATTTGCCTCTTCTCCTGTATTTATTTATTTATGTTTTCATTCATTCATTCAACCACTTATTTCTGCCACTATAGACTCATGGATGGTCTTCCCAGGTGGTTCTAGCAGTAAAGAACCCACCTGCCAATTCAGGAGACGTAAGAGACACGGGTTTAATCCTTGGGCCAGGAAGATCCCCTGGTGGAGGGTACGGCAACCCACTCGGGTATTCTTGCCTGGAAAATCCCGTGGACAGAGGACTGTGGAGGGCTACAGTCCATAGGGTCACAAAGAGTTTGACATGACTGAAGGGACTTAGCATGCATGCACATAGACTCATGGATATTGGTTATTATACTTTGGGTTATAATCTGATACTACATTATTTATTCTGTGGCTCAAATTGATTCAGCTTTAGCCTTTGGGAGCTCTTTCAGTTGGCTCCTGTGTCCCTCTGACCTATCATTGTGGGTTTTACCTTTCTGGCATTTCCTTCCTCTCTGTATCTTTAATATACTCCAGGCTCATCTCATTTATCTCCTGCACCAGCCCTAGAATCAACCACTACAGTGAAGAACTCTGGTTCCTTTATTGGAAAGTGGTATTACAAACCAAGATCCCGGCACTGGGTGTGTTCATTGCTCCTGGGCCCTCTCAACCAACACAGTAAGAAGATGTATGTTCCTATGCTAACTAGTGTATATACACATATCAGTGAGTGCTCTGTGTAAATATTTGTACCCATAGTGAGCTAAACATGAGTTTACACTCATGTCTCCCATTCTAATCCATTACCACATGGATTACTCTAGCCTTTTCCTTGCTTATTTGTATACTCGCACTCCAACAGAGAGCAACCTGGCTCCTGCCATTCACTATCTGACTTCATGCTCTTTGATAGCCTTCCTCCCTTCCTCCTTCCAGGTTCCCAAGGCCTACCTGGCAGCTGCCTCGGGGAGTGGCTGTGCTCATTTCTCCTGGGCTATGGGTGGTCCTGGGTGGCGGTGGTGCTTTTACAGCCTGGGAAACTCTCGTCGTCAGTCTCTGCCTGGTTTGGTTTCCACAGGCAGAGTAGCCTCCTCCGGTCATTCTGAGGGCCTGGGAGGGTTTCCCCAAGTACCTTTCTGGGGGTGACTGAGCCTTTAGACCTGCAGGAATTCATTGCTGGTGTGACAGCAGCCCCTCCTCCAGCTGCCTGGTCTGCTCACCTCACTGTCTCATCCCCTACCATTCTCCCCTTAGCCAGCCACTGGGTTTTCTTGCTAAGCCCTGCTCAGCCTCACAGTTCCTGGCCAGTGGTCTGGAATGACATGTGGTACAGGATGCAGAGAAAATCGGAATTCCAGGCATGAGCAACATACCGCATGGAGAGGCTAAGGCTCCTTTGGCCAGAGTTCAGATTAGTCCAGCTCAGTGGCTGTCACCTTGGAGCAGTGCAGTCTATGACCCCACACAAGCAGGGCCCTTACCCCAGCCCCATGCCTCAGGAGACCCTGTGTTTTGGAGGACATTCCTCTAAATGTGCTAACGTCCCCTCTGGTGCCGAGTTCCAGCCAGAGCCAGCACTGCCTCCCAGATAGAGTGCTCTGAGCTCAAACATGAGCCCAGGTAGGCCCCAGTCCCTGTTTCTCTTCTTTGGGAAACTCTGGCTAAACCATGTGTGGGGTCAACCAGATGCCCTGATCTCCTAGACTCACATCTATGGTGTCTTTCTGGGACACTGGAGCTGAGTTGGCACAGTATTTTTTTCACAAGACCCTGGGAGAGACCAGGTTGCCAGAATGTTGCTAACATGCTGATTTGGGGTAAGTTGAATTGTTTATGTAACAGGGGCCTTACACTCATATACACACATACAAATATATGTCTATTTATTATATAAACATACATATCCCCTCCCCCCACCCAGGCTTATATACTCTAGGGCAGCCTTTCCTTAGAGTTCATGGAGTTAAAAGTACAGAATGTCCAAGACAGAAGAATTTTGAAGCCATTTAGCCCAAGGCATTCCTGGTGTATATGCGTCACCCCCTCCCCCACCTCCACTTGCCCCAGAATCTGCTCTGGGTCTGTCTGAACCTGGAGTTGCTGGGGATGCAGGAAGGAATAAGTCTCTGTCATTGTCTTCCAGGGTCTCCCAGTCTAATGGGATATACAGGTACAGAAACTGTCACTTTGAGTACAATTAAAAGAATAACCACAGTAATAATAAGAGCTGCCACTTATTAGCCCTTACCGTGGGCCAGGCACTCCCCCCCATGCTTTGCACACATCGGCTTGTTACTTCTCTCAATGAGCTCATGAAGCAGGTGCTTCCCTATATTCCTACCTATAGAAGAGGCAACTGAGGCTCAGAGATGTAAAGCAGTATGTGTGTGAGAGCCCAGAGTGCCCTTCAGCTCTGTCTGGCTCCCCAGCCTGAGTCCTTTCATACCCTCAAGCCTGAAGAAATGGAGCCCAGGTGGACTAAGGTTACTTGCCCAGAAAGAAAGGACTTGAATCCAGTGCTGTCTGCCCTCAGCCCTGTGGGGAAGCAGCTGCGTTTTGACAGAAAGTCAGTGGCATGTGTCCACAGTCCTGGCTCTCCTCTCCTGTCATGGTCTCATCTCCTGGCACAGCCCCAGCCCCAGCCTGAGCCGGGCCAGCCATGTGGCTAGCACATCTCCCTTTCAACTCTGCCAGGCCTGCAGCTGGCCCACCCCTTACATGCCCCCTCCAGGGCCCAGCCCTCTCTCCTCGGTCAACGACGCAGCCCTCCTTCCGTTCAGCATTCCTGCCAGCTGGTGTGTGAGCCCTGTGCAAGGAGGCTGGGTTGCCATGGCAGCCGGGGAGGGCTGGTGGGAGCGAGGGGGGGCGGGGGGGGCGCCACTGTGGTGCAGAGCTCCTGACCTCCCTAGGAAGGGAGGCTGTGGCCCTGGGCCTGGTAAGTGCTTTGGCAGGTCACCTTAGAAGGCCTGCCCCCACCCCACCCTGGCTCTCTGCCCCCACCGGGTGTGCTTTAAGAGCTTTCACCACACAGAGAAAGGGATGAGCTGGGGAGAAAAAATGCCCAGGCCCTTCAGAGCTCAAGCCCAATATAGCAGAACTAATTTGAAATGTCACTTAGGGCAGTCTCATTCCCAGCCAGCGAAAAGCTGGTTTATTTACATAGTCGGCAGTGGCAGGAGGCCAAGAAACCTGCCATGCCAGGGTGTAGGGGATGGGCGGCTGGGAGCCCTGGCTGTGGCCCCTTGGCCTGGACCTTGCTCAGAACCACCATCTGGAAACCCCTGGGGGCAGAAGGGCCAGATCCCATGGACCCCACGCACGCCTCCCTCACTCCAGCCAGTATCCCCCCACCCTTCAGGGCCCCAGGTCAGAGCAGGAACTTCTAGTGACTGCCTTGGCGCCAGTTCTGTGCCAGGCACTCTGCTGCACATTCGACATGGTTTTCTCCTTGAACCTTTGCCAAGCTCTGAGACGAGGCGTGATTAGCCCCCCGTCACAAATGAGGAAACTGAGGTGGGGAAGGATGTATGACTTTCTAGGGGTTAGATAGCCAGGAAGTGGCAGTTGGGATTCAGATCAAGGTCTGTCTGGGTCCTGAGTGCATGCTTCTCCTCTCCCACCCCTGGACCCCCCATACCCATACCCTGTATCTTCATTCCTTGGCTTCTGCCAGCCACTACCCAAGACACGGCCTGTGTGAGCCACTGGGCCTGTCAGTTGATTGCCAATGGCCTTTTTCAGCTCAGGCCCTACAGGCCCTACCAGTGAGCCACTGGCCTGGGGACTGACAGGCCTGGAGCCAGTCTGGGTGGGTTCGGGCCCCCAGCAAGAGAATGGAGTCTGTTCCCGGAGCCCACCTGTGTGCTTCAGTCAGGAAGACACAGTTTCGTGGCTGCGAGGGGCTACAGAGAACGGGTAGTCCTGTCTGTACTGCATTCTATTATGTACTAAGCTTGTTCTTGTTGTTTGTTGTTAGCTGTTCAGTTGCTCAGTCGTGTCCGACTCTTTGCGACCCCATGGACTGCAGCACACCAGGTCTCCCTGTCCATCACCAACTCCCGGAGCTTCTCAGACTCATGTCCATAGAGTCGGTCATGCCATACAACCATCTTACCTTCTATCGCCCCCTTCTCCTCCTGCCTTCAATCTTTCCCAGCATCAGGATACTGAACATCTTTTATGTGCCTGGAACAGTGCTGGGTGGGAAGGGGTACAAGGGCAAGAAAGACATAGTCTCTGTCCTCACAGAACATCTAGTCACATTCCACAATAATAACACAACAAGGGTTAACATCAAGTGGTCTATGCCAGGCACTATTTTAAGCAGTGGATTCATCTATATAACCCCTTTTGTGAGGCTATGAGGTAGTACTGTTATTATTCCCCATCTCTCAGATGAGGAAACAGAGCCATTGAGAGGGAAAATATCTTGTCCAAAGTCATACAACTAGCAAGTAACAAAGGTGGGGTTTGAAACCAGGCAGACCACCTTCAGAACCCACAGTCTCAACCCAGCATTATCTAGAATAAAAGGAAGACGACTGAACAGTGCAAGGAGAAGAGTTAGGAGTAGACAAAGAACAGGTCTGCCAAGGGCACTTCGGTGGCCAAGCATGGAAAGATTTTGCCAACTAGAGACCCTCCCCATGCATTTCTCTAGAGGGAAGGAGCTCAAGCGTGGCCCAAGCTACCCTCAGAGAAGTCAGCCCACTCTATCAGATTTTGTCTCTGTTTTTCTTAGGTTTCCTGCTCGGGTTGATTGCTAGAACCCAGAGGCTCAGTCAGCCAGGGGTTAATGCTCTGAGGGGCCCCTTGGAGAAGGGCCTGCTCTCCGTGCCAGGGCCCTGGGGAGAGGATGTGACTGGAAGCAGCTGGGAATCATTAAGAGTGCTGGCGAGGCAGACTGAGGTGGGGAGGGGTGTGGAGAAGGCCCAGAACCCAAGGCCAGGGTGTGGTAGGTGGCCAGCTAGCAGGCTCTGAGCTGAGGGGGCAAACACAGGGTCAGACAAGGAGTGGGAGCTGCTTAGCCCAAAGTGGAGACCCTGGTCTCTAAGTGATCCTCCCCGAGGCTGCAGATGAAGGGAGCAAACATCTGGAGAGAAGGCTCAGACTGGAAATGGAGACTTGAGCTGGTGGGTGGAGGAGGGGATTGCTTGTCTTTTAAGACCCAGGCTCCTTGGAGAGTTGGTAAACCCTCATCCACACTCTACTTTGCTGTGTGCCCTTCTAGGATTTTCCAAAGCAGCCCAGAGGGGAAGAGAGACCTCAGTGGCACTAAGGGCTAACCTGCTCCCTCCCCCTGACCCCAGTCCTATCCCAGCACCCACCAGCTGTACATTCCCCTCAACAGAAAGGAGCACATAGGACCTGCCTTTGCAAATGCCACGAGCTCTGGAGAGTTTTATCCGCTAAGTGCTTCTTGACCTAGAAACCCAAGAAGGAGTGTGCAGGGGAGTGGCTGCTGTGTGGGTAGGAGGCCCAGCCAAGCTTCCCAGGCTGTTGGCTCAGAGCTGGCACTGAGGCTGCCTTGAGGAAAGGGGGCAGAGAAGCTGGCATGTTGGTGGCAAAGCTGCTGACTTTGGGGGCCCAATTTGGGGAGGAGGGGGAAGCCCAGATCCTGCTTGAGCTGAACTAGAGCTTTAGTAAGTTCCACAGAGCCGGGGATCGGGGGCGTGGGGGGACAATGGGACATGTCACCAGAGGCTGCTGATAACTGGGAGAGACTCCACAGAAGATTGAGCTTCCCTGGAGGTTCAGCTGGTAAAGAATCTGCCTGCAACACGGGAGACCTGGGTTTGATCCCTGGGTTGGGAAGATCCCCTGGAGAAGGGAAAGGCTACCTACTCCAGTATTCTGGCCTGGAGAATTCCATGGACTATTCCATGGGATCAAAGAGTCAGACACAACTGAATGACTTTCACAGAAGATTGATCCCGAGCTAGGGTTCCTCTAACTTACTTGGCTAGGGGTCCCCAGGACCTCTGAGCACCTGTGGGACAGGCACTCTTCAGTCCATGCTGAGACCCCCATGACATCTCAGCTGGCCTTGAAAAAACAGTTGGTCAGCAGAAGGAAAAAAACACTTTGGAGAGGCAAAGCCAGAGTGAGCTGGGAGTGAGCTGGGGGACGTGGCTGGAGCTACCTTGAAGGTTCTCAGAAATGTCATCTAGCTGCCTCCTAGCCTGATAGAGGGATTCTCCAGGTTCCGTCTCCTTGAACTCCATTCCCCTACCCCAGGTCTCTCCTTACAGTCCTGCAGTGACTCTCCATTCTCCACAACGCTCTCCACCTGCCCATTCTCTCCTGCTACCTCCTTGCGCATGAAGTCTTCCAACATCGATGTTAAGACGCAACATCAAAGTGCAAAGTACAAGTTCCCATCCCTGGCCTGCCATCCCCAGAATAGGTGGCCAGGAGCCAGTGGGGTCCCTATGAGCCCTGTGTGGGCAGGGCAGATACATCCTTACGGGTTTCTCTGCCTCAGCAGAGAGCTGCCAACTTGGGCTACTGCAGGGGAGACAAGTGCGGGCAAGAAGAGGGGCCAGTTGGACAGGGTGGAGCTGCTCAGCTGTACCCCAGCTCCCAACAGCCTCTGCAGCGAGGGACATCTGGCCCACTGAGTCACTTACAGAAAAACACATGGGCATGGAGCAGGGTGCCACTGAGCACAGGCTGCAGCAGAAAGCAGATGGGCTCAGGTTCCCCTTCCTTTGCATTCTTCTCCTTCAGCTTCTCACAGAACAACTCTTGCTGGCCCCGATCCTAAGTTCCAGGTAAGCACTGGGCACCAGCAGTAATTGCCAGAACTCTCCAGTTTTCTCCATCCCTGGGTCTGTCCTTCGGAATCCCCACTGGCTGCCCATCTGGGAGTCAGGACGGGCTCCGCACTCCCCCTTCCCTATGTCTACATCAATCAACCGTTAAGTCACTAACCCTTGCCCATTTCAACTCCTAAACCTCTCTCCTATTTTTCTTGTTTTGTGCCTTTTACTACCACTTCCCTAGTCATCAAAAAACCAACAACACTACCTATCTTTTACTAAAAGCCTCAGATATGCCAGATTCTGAACTCAAAATTTACATGTATTTGCCTCCGTTAATCCTCCCACCAACAACTCTCTAGCAGCTGTCCTCTTACTGACTCCATTTTATAGATGACAGAAACTGAATCCCAGAACCGTGAAGCCCCTTGTTCGATGACATACACTTAGTACAGGGCAGAGCTGGGAGTCCAACTTGGGCAGTCTGCTTCCAGAACACAGGCACACCCAGACTCACTGCACTCTGCTGCCCTCTTTCTTTCCTCCCAGCAGCCCCACTTCTCTCTCACCAGCTGCCAGAGTGGTTTCTCCAAAGCCCAGCGCCAACCATGCCTATTTGTCTCCTGGTGCAGTGCCCAATTCTGGCTTTCATTAAAGCATCCACCCATCCCTCCTCACTGCCATTGTGCTAGCCCAGGCTGCTGGCATCTCTGGCCTCCCAACTTCTCCATTCAGCTATCAGCTGCTTGAGAGCAGGGGCTGGTGCGTCTTGCTCACCAGCAAAGTGCCCCATGAACACAGATGGCACCGGGAAAACATTCACTGTGTCAACGGATGGAAGAATGGCCTCCTGCCTCCCATCTGATCCCGCCAGTGCATTCTCCATGCTACTGTTAGAGGAATCTTTCCCGGAACAACCCCGAGCATGTCACTGCTCTGCTCTGAGCCCATCCCAGACAAACCTGATCCCCAGATTCTACTTCTAGGAATTTATCCTATCACTACAGACACACACACATACAAGGAATGACATCCACACAGATTATTCATTGCAGCCTTGCTTCTAATTGTAAATGATTGGAAATAACCTAAACGTCCATCAGTTATAGCCTCTGTAATTCTTGTGAGATGAGGAAGCACTTTAGCAGCTGACATGAAACAGCCTCCAAGGCATAATTGGTGGAAAAGGAAAGTACAGAAGGGGGGCTGTGATAACATTTATACAAAACAAAAAAGGGAAAATGCATCAATATATTTGCTATATATGTTAACCTATTTGCCTTTAAAACTTTGGACTGTATGAATATATTGTCTACCCCCAAAATGTAAACCTTAGTATTTAAAATATAATCATGTAAACCACAAATAATACAAATTATAAGCAAACAAACAAAACAGAGTCTCCCATCAGTTATATACCCAAATTTGCTCATGCTGTTTCCTCATCCTAAATTGTGCTTCCTCTGCCTTCTAGCTTCCAAATGTCTGCATTTGGGCTGTCCACTATGGTGGCCATAAGCTGCGTGTGGGTTTTAAGCACTTGCAATGTGACCAATCCAAATTGACATATGCTGTAAGTTTTCAAATACACACCAGAGTTTGAAGATTCAATGTGAAAAAACTGTTAAATATCTCCATAATTTTCTCTATTGATTACATGTTGATATAATATTTTATTTTTTATTCAAGTATAGTTGATTTACAATGTTTCAGATAGCTAGCAAAGTGATTCAGCTTTATACATATGCTATATATATATATATAATCCTTTTCAGATTCTTTACCATTATAGGTTATCACAAGATATTGAATACAACTTTCTGTACTATACAGTAGGTCTTTTTTGTTTATTTATTTTATATACAGTTGTGTGTATCTACTACCACACAATTGCACTCATCTCACATGCTAGTAAAGTAATGTTCAAAATTCTCCAAGCCAGGCTTCAGCAATACACGAACCGTGAACTTCCAGATGTTCAAGTTGGTTTTAGAAAAGGCAGAGGAACCAGAGATCAAATTGCCAACATCTGCTGGATCATGGAAAAAGCAAGAGAGTTCCAGAAAAACATCTATTTCTGCTTTATTGACTATGCCAAAGCCTTTGACTGTGTGGATCACAATAAACGGTGGAAAATTCTGAAAGAGATGGGAATACCAGACCACCTGACCTGCCTCTTGAGAAATCTGTATGAACTGGAAAAGGTCAGTTTTCATTCCAATCCCAAAGAAAGGCAATGCCAAAGAATTCTCAAACTACCGCACAATTGCACTCATCTCACATGCTAGTAAAGTAATGCTCAAAATTCTCCAAGCCAGGCTTCAGCAATACATAAACCGTGAACTTCCGGATAGCCGGTTTTAGATAAGGCAGAGGAACCAGAGATCAAATTGCCAACATCTGCTGGATCATGGAAAAAGCAAGAGAGTTCCGGAAAAACATCTATTTCTGCTTCATTGACTATGCCAATGCCTTTGACTATGTGGATCACAATAAACTGTGGAAAATTCTGAAAGAGATGGGAATACCAGACCACCTGACCTGCCTCTTGAGAAATCTGTATGCAGGTCAGGAAGCAACAGTTAGAACTGGACATGGAACAACAGACTGGTTCCAAATAGGAAAAGGAGTCTGTTAAGGCTGTATATTGTCACCCTGCTTATTTAACTTATATGCAGAGTTGTTCAATCATGTCTAACTCTTTACAATCTCATGGATTGTATCCCACCAGACTTCTCTGTCCATGGAATTCTCCAGGCAAGAATATTGGAATGGGTAGCCATTTCCTTCTCCAGGGGAACTTCCCAACCCAGGGATCGAACCTGGGTCTCCTGCATTAGACACGGATTCTTTACTGTCTGAATCACCAGGGAAGCTGATTAATCCCAAACAGCCGCCCCTAATAAATTTTCTGCATAAGCAGACTCTCCCTCCTAGAGTCTGCTTCCTGGAAACTCAACTTGAAACAGGGCCTGAGGATGAATAGAGTGGTTTGGCTAAAAAACAAAGTGAATGACTAAGAGAGGTGGGGAGTGGTCTGGAGAGAAAAATTCAGGTCATTTATGAAGAGTATACATAAACACTGCATATGGTTGAATATTGCAAGACGGACTAGTTCATAAGACACACGACCTTATAATTTAGAAGTTAGTATCTGGGAAATCCCAGTTGTTTGTGACTCCCCGTGGTGGGGGGTGGGGGGTTGTGGAAATGGAGGTCAAACGGTGAGGAGTTTTTACTTTCCTCCCATCAGTGCGTCCTACACCTTTCTACCAAGGCTGGTGAACCTCCATGGTCTGTGTTGGCACAAAATTCCGTTGAGGTCTTTTCTTCAAATACTGGTGCAAATCATGACTTCCGTTTCATCATTTATTGCATCGCATTTTAAGAACTATTTTTCCAAAATTATTCCATTAACTGACTTCTGGGAAGATGTCCCCATGTCCTGTAGCTTCGTATACTTCACAGAACCAGTCACTCACACCTGAGGGCATTTGTATCCCAGGGTGAGTGGCACTGCCTTTAAGAGGTTTGTTTCTCTCCTTTCCTTCAGGGTCTATTCTAAGGAAAGTTATGTAAGCCTCTGGAGTCCAGAATCTCTTTCTCCCTCTAGCTTTCCCCTGGCTAAAAGTTTCTGCTCGTGTGAAGGAAAAAATTGCACCACGGCAGCGCATCCCACTCCCACTGCTTTTCCACACGGACTCCAGGCTTCTTTAATGGGCTCACAGTGCCTGAGGTTGATGTATATTTTTTGTCTAGGTTGCCCCTAGCAACACTTGATAACTAGATCCCAAAATTATATTTAAAGATATCAGATCAGAAGCTGAAACAGCCCCCAAATATAATTGAGTGATATTATTGCCGCATAAGTTGGGGCCAGTTCACCTCAACATACTGTCTGCCACATGCCCATGCCCACACGGAAATTTGACATTTTACTAGGTAGACAGGAGCAGTTATGGGGAAACCTGGAGTTTTCTCCATGATACAATCTTCATTCCAGATTACCTATAAAAATCTTCATTTGAAAATCAGGTACGATTCATTTGAAAATCAGGTAAGAAAAAACAAATTTACAGTGAGCCACACCAAACTTCCCTTTCTGTACACGTGTACATTAGTCATTCAGTTGTGTCCAACTCTTTGTGACCCCATGGACTGTAGCCCTCCAGACTCCTCTGTCTGTAAAAGTCTCCAGGCAAGAATACTGGAGTGGCTTGCCGTTTCCTTCTCCAGGGGATCTTCCCAACCCAGGGATTGAACCTAGGTCTCCTGCATTGCAGGGAGATTCTTTACCATCTGAGCTACCAGGGAAGCCTTCTGTATATGATTCCCCATGAAAAGATGTTGGTTAGATGACCAAGATATAATTTCTCCTTGCACAAATCTCTTCCCCAAATTCTGTGTCAGTTAATGCAATTTATAGCAATACAACAACAATTAATCCTGCATCCTAGCCATCCTTCTATGAAGAGTAAGTTGCTGCAGAATTAACCAATTTTTTAATACTCATAATATTTCCTGAAGATGAAAACTAAATCAGAGTGTTCATAGACTGTGAAATGAGTCCTGTGTTAATGAGAATTGTAGATAATTGTCTCATATATAGGAGAGACAAATGTTAAAATAAATGTAATTTCAAACTCTGAGTCTTGGAAGTGACTTATTTCTACATGAAATAAATTTCTCTCATAATTGTATCAATGCTATATTTGTATTTCTTGTTAAGTAGAAGTAGTAAAGGTACTTCCTTCTTCTGGAGCAGACAGAAAGGAAGAATGCTTACCTCTAATTACCTGTAAAATGTTAAGATAATCTTCCACTTGGGATATCATGAGAGTCCTAGAAAAAGAAATAGCATCATATTTATTTTATAGGGGAAAATAATCATCTATCTACTTCTCATGATACAAAAGATATTGTTTCAAGCTCACTTCCAAACTCTCTGCCTTTTTCAAATTTCTTGAGAAATCTACATGCAAATTCTTATGCAGCTTTTGAAACCAAATACAACCAAGATTTATCGGTTCTCCTTCCTCTGTGAAAATCTATTGTGCCCTTTTGATTTTCTAAAAGACCTAAGAAAACCAATCTTAGGGGGCCTTCTAGATGTTGTTAATACAAAGTTATGAGCGATCACTTTCAATAGACATCAGACACCCCCTCCCCTGAAACTGTCAGCAGCACCACCAACCCCAAGGTCTTCTAGAATTAATAGGAAGCTAATGTAAACAGTGAAAACGAGTCTCAGAGAGGTGCTGACAAAAGAGGAGAAAGGAAAGTCACAGGGCAAAATGAAGAACATGAAGAGGTCACTCTAAAGACATCAGTGCCCAGGGCAGGGCCTGGCAGGCCATTCCACATTCAACAGATATTTATTGAATGGTGGAGCTCTTTGTTATCAACTGAACAGTCTTCCCTAGAGCCATGAGCAACCTGCCACACAAAGACAGCATCCAGGGGTAAGAACATCAGTGGGAAAGGGGTTGGCAAGGTGGGTGGTGGAGACCTCTTTTCTGTTCACAGCTCTGCCACAACTAGATGTCTGACCTAGGGAAAGTCACTTAAATGTCTGAGTCTCTAATTCCTCAGCTGAAAAGTGAGGGGATTAGACTCTGATCTACTGTAGGGTGAAGGGTGAAGGGTGAAGTCGCTCAGTCGTGTCCGACTCTTTGCAACCCTGTGGACTGTAGCCTACCAGGCTCCTCCGTCCATAGGATTCTCCAGGCAAGAACACTGGAGTGGGTTGCCATTTCCTTCTCCAGGGGATCTTCCCGACCCAGGGATCGAACCCAGGTTTCCCGCACTGGAGGCAGACGCTTTAACCTCTGAGCCACCAGGGAAGCCGATCTACTGTAAGATTCCTTCAAATCCAAAGTCTACAATCCCTAGGGCACAAAAAGGATGCAGTTATCACACAGTGTCTTGGCCTTGACCAGAAGGCAGGTTTTGCCTGTCTTCCTTCATATTCTCTGTGGCCATGACCTCTGACCCTATCCTATTGCAATTCCAGCCCTACCTTCCTTCGAGCTCAAGGTCAGCCTGCCATGAGACCACCAGCATCAGTAAGTTTAGTGACTGGCCTGCACAGGGACCTAGAGAAAACCACGCTCCCCTCAACTTATATTCTCAAAGGCTTTGTTGTTGTTGTTGTTGTACATTATGGACCTATACTTTTTCCTTTTTTTTTTGTTTTTTTTTGTTTGTTTGTTTTTAGTACGGAAATAACCCTGTCAATAGATACATACACTGTTTCTTTGGCATGGTAATATTGAGGTTACGAATAACAGCCTGATGTACCTTCTCTCTGTTCCATGAAGAGATGCTGCATTCTAACCTTAGCTATCAATGTCACTGACTGTGGGCTATTAATCATCAAAAGACCAAGAGAAAGAATTTAGGTGTAACCCAAAGTCAGTCCTAGAAAAACATTCCCAAGAGCATTGTCCATTGCTGACAATAAGTTCTATCAGATGTACACAAAAGGAAAAGCTGTACCCATTTCTCTCTTCTTTTTCACTTAACCCTGGCATAGAAGCAACAGATTCTTCACAAACAGACTGAAAAAAATAAATCATTTACCACTTATAGGGCCAGATTCAGGAAAAGAAAACATTTATGTAAGCCACTTCCTGAATAGTCAGCTTTTAATGACAGCTGCAAAGCCTCCGGAATGTTGTACCCTAAGGCTCCCTGAGGATCCTAAAATACAAACAAATGTAAATAATGGTCAGGAAGTCTTTCTAAGTTGATTAACCTTCTTTTAATTCTGACCTGTCCCTGGGATATGATCAAGTGAGCTCATTAGTAAAATCCCTCTTAAAATAAATAACAGATGCTTTTTCATAAAACAGACAAGCAGATGGGTGGCATCACTCAGACCCACACCTCATTTTTACCACTCAGCCAGTTACCGTTATAAACAGTGAATTATATCGTTTCCTTAGGGTGGAAATGCAGGGGAGGAAAACAAGTTCTTGTTCGATGGACATGACTCCTTTTAAATAAATTCCAGAAGAAGGGGCTTTGGCTCATTAATTTTTAAATCTGCTAAAATGTTAAATTAGCAGCAAAGCACAACTTCCAAGTCTAATTTGTCAACACAGAACCTGAGAACACAAATTTAAGGAGACATAAATCAGTAAGGTTGAATCCTCTAAATTAATAATCAATGAGTTCCTCCAGAACAAAAAGTGACTAAAGTCAAGGTATTTTCAAGAAAATATCTTGATAGATATCAAATAATAAAAGTCTCTAGGGCTCTAACTGAGCAGAAAACTTATCGACTCCTTTTCTATACACAACTTTGCTCAGGGTCATGAAGCCAAAGCCTTTCCATAAATGCAGGTACCAAGTCCCACTGGATGCAGCGATTCTCTAAGATCACAGGAGTTAAATCAGTGGTCCAGATATCCTGGGAAGTTGTTTTCTGGAGTGAAGCAAAAGTAAGATTTTGAAACCAACCAGCTTTAACATTATAAAATGATCTCTTTCCAGTCCTAATTATATTTTAAGGGGAATAATTAATTGAGAAAATGAAATAAATTTCATCTTATTAGATAATGAAGGGCATTTTGCATCAAGCAATAAAATTGAACCTCCTGTAATAAGTCAAAACCATGATAATAACTTCAAATCAACTTATAAAATAAACCAAGGTGAGGGGGAGAAGTCCTTGAAGTAATGTCAGGCCAAATTGATATTAAGAAGCCACAAATTTTATAAAGGGCATACATCAGCAGAGAAATTGAGTATTTCCCTGTATCCACTCTCAGCTTACATTTGAGTTTGTTACAATGGAAAGGGGAGAAGTTCTTAATATCCTGCATAGATTATTAGATTAAATAAAAGGTGACCTCAAGTTAATTTCATCAAGTTACTTTATTCCTTCCCCAAACCAACCTGAAATAAGGCACAGTAGAAATGAGACTTTATGGGGATGGTTCTAAGCATTGAAAGGGAGGTCATTCAAGATAGGGAAGGGGGAGGAGAGGGAAACATAGCTAGACAGCATCAGGGGAGCCAGACAGCATCAGGAGAGCAGCGGGTACAGAGGGTGAGGAAGTAGGTAGGTAGTGAAGATTAGCTTTCCCCAAATCCCTCCTGGGGCTGGTTCCACGTGGAAAGCTCCCAAATCTTCTTTCTGCTCTATCCCCACCTGCCTCCTTTTCCTGAAGTTTAATTTGAGAGTTACTTCCCACCAGTGTTTATATGAGAGTAAGAGAAGACACCCTCCCCCAATTATCAAACGCCATCCTCAAGGTTAATCAAATAGTTGTACTTGGCTTTATCTCCATTTTGCAAATTGCATTATAATTGACCCAAAATTCTCCTCTATGTAGCAGGGAATGAGGGAAACAGCCATCAAATATCTGCTTCTAGCTCCTTTTCAACCCTGGCACTTGGTCAACCTATACCTTCCTAAGGTGACAAGATACTGAACTTAGCAAAACTATCCATAAACAGGGATATCTTTCTTTCAATCCCATCATTTCCAGAACCTACTAATGGCAAGCACACACACAGATTTTTTTAAAGGTAGGAAACACATTAATAGATTTTGGATTTCCCAACCACTGGAAATAGGTGTGCCTACCAACAATTTATACCAAAAGAGATTCTGAATAGATTTGTCCGTTTGAGAAACCCTTGTTAAGGAATGACCCTCAACATGGTGTGTGAAAGTCTCTCATTCATGTCCAACTCTTTGCAACCCCATGGACTGTAACCCACCAGGCTCCTCTGTCCTAGGGATTCTCCAGGCAAGAATACTAGAATGGGTTGCCATGCCTTCCTCCAGGGGATCTTCCCAATCCAGGGATCGAGCTCAGGTCTCCCACCTTGCAGGTGGATTCTTTACCATCTGAGCCACCAGGGAAGCCCAGATTCTCAGCTCAATGCTCTTCATGGCTTGAGACTAGTTCCTGCTGTAAGAATCTGTTAGGTCCTGTTGAGTCACCATCCATCCCTCGACAGACCACAGGGGTATGGACACAGGTTCCTTCTTGCTTTTTTTAGAGAAGGAGGAGTTACAAGTTGAGAGTAATCAGTAGCAGTCCGCCTCAGTGTTTAGGATTTCTGGCCCTGAAACTCATCTGATGGCCTCAGGTATGCCTATTGCAGTCCTGGTACCTCATCACTGATGTTGTGAAGTGACAAGCCAGAAAACTCAAAAATGCCTACAGCTTTTTTATCAACCAGAGATTGTCAGTGGGTTGACGAAAAGGGATCTCCTTAAAAATAAGTATATATACAGAGCACTTGACAGACCACAAATTATTTTCATAGTTTAGACGACAGAATCCTCACAATCTTATGAGATGGGAAGGTAATTTTATCTCCATTTAAAAAAAGAGACAGAGACTCAAAAAAGTTAAATGGGATTTTTATATTGTAGGATTGATATGTCATAGAGCCAGAACTTGAACCCAAGACTCCAGATTCCAAGGCTGAGTGTGCTTTTCAGGATGCCACAGTTCCTGTCATATCAGAAATAAAGAAAACTGAGTCTGGAAGCACAGCACATACCCGTTGGCTTGCTTGACTCTCTTATATTTAATTGCATTTTTATCTTGTTACACGCTCTATATTTTTATAAGTTGTCCTACATCCTTTGGGAGAGCAAGGGAAAAGAAAAAAAATAGAAGAGAAAGAGGAGAAGAGGGGAAGGGGAGAAGGCGGGAGAGAGGAGAACAGCTGGAGCCCAAATTGTCCATCTTCACTGAGCATTTTGTACTATTTACTTGTTGCAGACGATATTCTTATGAATATGGATATCATATTACTTCAAGATACTCATAGCTCATTGCTGTGGTTTTCTAAAAATGTGTTTATGTGTTCTAGTAAGTAAGACAAATAAGACTAACTGTTCTTATACATTTCTCAATTTAGAATGGTAAAATAAGTAAAGCAAGGGATAAAATTCATTTGTTTCTGTGGCAAGTTCCCTACTAAGCCCTTACCACACTACATCCTAATTACATATTAGTCTATCTCCCCTAAGAGACACGTCACGCCTGCCCATTGCAGTATCCTGGCACATGGCAGTTTAATAAATTTTTGTTGAATGAGTAAATATGATTAAAGCAAAGTCATGTTATTACTCATGTGCCTAAAACTGACTCTCAGCTCTCTGGAATCTAATATGTAGACAATAAATATATATTAATAAAACATATAAACATGTGAATGCAAATTATTGTCCTATAAAGTGAGGTGTGAAAAGTACTATTTAAGTGGCAGAGAAAAGTGTTACAGGAACTCCAAGAGGGGAGAGCTTTCTTTTAGGGGAGCACTCAGGGGAAGATTTATGGAAAAAGTGATTGTCACTAGCTGGAGGCAGCAGAGGACATGCTTCAAGCAGAGAAGACTTCACAGGAGCAAAGGAAAAGTGGGAAAAAGCAAATGAGTTGAGATAATTTGGCTACACAAGTCAGTTGAAACTGAGGGATGATGGTGATTGGTATGAAAGACGTTGCTGTTATTTCCCAACACCCATCAACCCCCTCTTCCTTAACATCAGAACCTTGATGTTAGCTGGTCCCCCCTTGCTGCCTCACTAAGAGATTACATGCCCATCCTTTCTAGAAGTTATCTGTATCCATAGAACTATGTTTTGGCCAACAGAGTGTTATCTGAAGCATCCTGTGGACCTCCAGCACAGCTCTGGAGGGCCACACATTTCTCTTCTTCATGACACACCTAACGCTCGTCTGTGTGGACTGAAGCTTTAACAGCCATTTAGGGCCATGAGGATGGAACACGCAGCCTAAGGTTGGTGAGTGCTCAAAGAAGCCTTGCTCCCTGAGGATTTCACAGGGTCACATACCAGGCCTGCACTACCTACCACTTATTTTACAAGAGAAAGAAAGAATTTCTACAAAGTTCAAGACTCTCACTGCTGTTGGTTAGTCACTAAGTTTGTGACCACGTGGACTGTAGCCCACCAGGCTCCTCTGTCCATGGGATTGTCTAGGCAAGAATACTGGAGTGGGTTGCCATTTCCTCCTTCAGGGGATCTTCCCGATCCAGGGATCGAACCTGGGTCTCCTGCCTTGACAAGTAGATGCTTTACCACTAAGCCACCAGGGAAGTCCTAAAGAGTTTCATACCAAATTTCAATATTATGTGAGGCAAAACCTAATCCAAATGGAAACATTAAAAAAATGTGAGCACAACACATATAAACACAGCCACACTAAATAAAAATATAACCCTACTGCCTTTCATTGTTCAGCCAACTTTTCCACTAGTCACTTTTTGACTTTGCTAAACCCCGATGACACAGCTCTGCTACATTTAAGTAATGTTTACCACCAACATAGCCCCTGAGAAATCTTCTTCAATAGCATCGTCGAAAGCAATTTTCCAGCATCTGATTTTGGTGTAAATCATTAAGATTTTTGCTTTGGCATGCTGCAATTACAGCCAGGCAGGGCTGCAGCCTGGAATTAATCAAGAAATCGCAACCAGGTCAGCTTCAAAGGACTTCATTCCCGTGGGAGATGATGGCAAGGGCAGGGGAAGGAGTGACTGAAACTTAACCAACAAGGCAGAGAGCTGCTTGTTACCCCTCGCAGATATAATAAATACCAAAATCTAGATTGAAAGAGACAATTGTGCAGCAAGATAAATTTATTTGCAAAGCAAAATCTGAGTCTTCTAAGTGCAGGAGAGACGGTTCTGTGGTAGAAGCTCTAAGCTACTGCTAAGTCACTTCAGTCGTGTCCGACTCTGTGTGACCCCATAGACGGCAGCCCACCAGGCTCCCCCGTCTCTGGGATTCTCCAGGCAAGAACACTGGAGTGGGTTGCCATTTCCTTCTCCAATGCATGAAAGTGAAAAGTGAAAGGGAAGTTGCTCAGTCGTATCCAACTCTTAGCGACCCCATGGACCGCAGCCCACCAGGCTCCTTCATTCATAGGATTTTCCAGGCAAGAGTACTGGAGTGGGATGCCATTGCCTTCTCTGGTAGGAGCTCTGAGGAGCATTAAAAAGGAACACACAGGCGTAGACAAAACAGAGTCTGGGAAAGGGTGGTGCTGATGAGAAACAGGAGCCATACGATAACAGCAATTAACCTGAAAGTGAGGAAATCAGTGGGCTTCCCAGGTGGATCAGTGGCACAGAAGTGAAGTGAAGTGAAGTCGCTCAGTCGTGTCCGACTCTTTGCAACCCCTTGGACTGTAGCCCACCAGGCTCCTCTGTCCATGGGATTTTCCAGGCAAGAATATTGGAGTGGGTTGCCATTTCCTTCTCCAGGGGATCTTTCCGACCCAGGAATTGAACCCGGGTCTCCCGCATTGTAGGCAGACGCTTTACCATCTGAGCCACCAGGGAAGTCTCAGTGGTGGAGAATCCACCTGCAAATGCCGGAGGCTGTGATTCCTGGGTCAGGAAGGCCCCCTGGAGGAAGAAATGGCAACCCACTCCAGTATTCTTGTCTGACCTGGTTGCAATATGTTGATTAATTCCAAGAAAATGCCATGGACAGAGAAGCCTAGTGGGCTGTAGCCCCATGGGGTCACAAAGAATTGGATACAACTGAGCAAACGAGCACACAAGAGGAGATGAGCATATCCTGTCTGATTAGTCATCCAGCTGACCCCTTTCTGGGTGACCTGAGTGGCCCCAGAAGTTATTCCAACATTTACCAGTGACTTGGAAAGTCCCCTTTGAAAAGTGGGGCTAACAGGAGCTCGAGGAAGGGCATATAGCTTCCTTCCTACTGACTGGACACGTCCCTGACTCAGTCCAACCTCGTTTTCTCATCCGTTTCTGATCCACTACCTCCATCTTCAGAAAGCTCAAACAAAACCCATACTTTTATCACAGTTTAAAAGCATTTCCACATATAAATATTTTGATGCTCGTAACACTTCCAGCAAGGAACTGAAGTCCCAGAGAGTTTCACTTCTTTCACAAGCACCACTGAGTGATTCATTTTTACAAGAGTCTGCTCCAGGTGGCGCTGGCGGTGCAGCTGCAACGTCAGAGGGAAGAAGGAGAGGAAGAGGGAGGGGAGCCCGCGTGAGCAGTGGCAGAAGCCGGAGTACAAGGAACACTTGAGAAGAGCTGTTCGCTTTGGATGAGGATTCATAACCCAGAGAAGGAGGAGGTCAGAATGGACAGGGTGTGGGGCTCAGATTGTGAAGGACTGCTTCCAATGCCAGGCAGAGACCTGGGTTTTGATTCCATGGTCAATGCGAAGTTAGGGGGTATACATCTGTGCAGGCCAATCACATGCCCTAAGAACTGGCTTTGGGGAAACTAACCTGATCGTGATGTGTAGGTTGTACACAAGTTCAAAAGCTTGAGACTAGGCAGAAACTTCGGGGGAAAGTTTGCTCCTGTTGTTGTTGTTCGATCACTCAGTTATATCTGACTCTTTCTGACCCCATGGACTGCAGCACGCCAGGCCTCCCAGTCCTTCACTGTCTCCTGGAGTTTGCTCAAATTCATGTCCACTTGAGTCGGCGATGCTATCTCTTTCATCCACTGCTGCCTCCTTCTCTTTTTGCCTTCAGTCTTTCCCAGCATCAGGGTCTTTTCCAACGAGCCGATTCTTCACATCAGGCAGCCAAAGTATTAGAGTTTCATCTTCAGCCCTATCAGGAGAAAAGTTTACAGGGTGACAAAATTTTCTGTACACATTTGTAGCCCCCAGTTTTTCTTCATGGCCAAAGTAATTCCTAAGCTGAAGTTTCCTTTACTTTTGGATGTTCCTACATTCAGAGCCTAAGCCAAGTCTGAGCATCTGAGAAGCCCATGTACACGTCTCTTAAGGGACCATGCTCTTTTTCCAGACAAAAGCTTGAGACTAGGCAGAAACTTCGGGGGAAAGTTTGCTCCTGTTGTTGTTGTTCGATCACTCAGTTATATCTGACTCTTTCTGACCCCATGGACTGCAGCACGCCAGGCCTCCCAGTCCTTCACTGTCTCCTGGAGTTTGCTCAAATTCATGTCCACTTGAGTCGGCGATGCTATCTATTTCATCCACTGCTGCCTCCTTCTCTTTTTGCCTTCAGTCTTTCCCAGCATCAGGGTCTTTTCCAACGAGCCGATTCTTCACATCAGGCAGCCAAAGTATTAGAGTTTCATCTTCAGCCCTATCAGGAGAAAAGTTTACAGGGTGACAAAATTTTCTGTACACATTTGTAGCCCCCAGTTTTTCTTCATGGCCAAAGTAATTCCTAAGCTGAAGTTTCCTTTACTTTTGGATGTTCCTACATTCAGAGCCTAAGCCAAGTCTGAGCATCTGAGAAGCCCATGTACACGTCTCTTAAGGGACCATGCTCTTTTTCCAGCAACTGCCCAACGTCACCACAAAACAAATAAGTGTGACTATTGACAGAAAGCAATAACCCTTCTTACATCTGTTGAATAAATTGCCTATTAGCAGTCCCATACCATAATTCATGTCAGATTATGCAGATTCAGCTCTTATGAATGAGTAGAAAAATCTCATCATTAAGTGAAGTTCTATACCAAATCCCTAAGCATTTTCTTATTATTTCCTAAAGCTGTTCCTCCTTCCGGCTCATCCCTGAACTTTCTGAGAGCTAGCTGAATCAAAGACAAGCAAGAAGTTCATACTCTCTGTATACCATTCCTCTGGGGAAGAGCCTCTTGGGTGCTTGGGTTTTATATTATAGAACCACAATTTAAATGCAGATTTTTAACTCCCATGTTGAGCAGCCAAGAAGGAGGCTTCTGACTTGATTAAAATACAGACGCATAAATTTTATACTTAACAGTCTTCTTTCTACAATGGGGTGGTATTGAAGAGATGTTTTTAATGAACTTGTGGGACACGCATGAGGTCTCCAAGAAAGTTTATTGTTCATTGATTGGTTTTCTAAGTCTTAAAGGAACAGGGGTCTGCTACTTTTAAAACAGTATTTTTAACCATGTCTCTTACCAGTATAAGCTTATAAACTGATGGGACATGTTACAACTTGGTTTTGTTGGGAGACAAGGGGAAACAGCTAAGAGATAGGAGATAGTGTGGAGAGAGCAATCAGGCTGAATGCTGCTGCTGCTGCTAAGTCGCTTCAGTCGTGTCCGACTCTGTGTGACCCCATAGACGGCAGCCCACCAGGCTCCCCCGCCCCTGGGATTCTCCAGGCAAGAACACTGGAGTGGGTTGCCATTTCCTTCTCCAATGCATGAAAGTGAGAAGTGAAAGTGAAGTCGCTCAGTCGTGTCTGACTCTTAGCGACCCCATGGACTGCAGCCCACCAGGCTCCTCCGCCCATGGGATTTTCCAGGCAAGAGTACTGGAGTGGAGTGCCATCGCCTTCTCGAATCAGGCTGAATAGGGTTTTGCAATTTGGGGCTGGGAAGATATCAAGTATTTTGAGCCTAGTTTCATTATTTATAAAGGGTGGTCACCATGATGAAAGAGATAGCAACTAGACAGCTCCTGAAACACAGATGTCACACAATAGCATCTGGGTTTGCCACTTCCTTTATGAACTTGTATAAACCATTTGACACTCTCATCCTTAATTTCCTCTCCTGTAACAAGGAGAAAGTTTAGTTTAGGGGATCTCCTAGGCTGCTTCTGGGCTTCCCTGGTGGCTCTGCCGGCAAAGAGTCCACTGCTACGTGGGAGACCTGGGTTTGAAGCCTGGGTTGGGAAGATCCCCTGGAGAAGGGAAAGACTATCCTCTCCAGCATTCAGGCCTGGAGAATTCCATGGACTATATAGTCCATGGAGTCACAAAGAGTCACACAGGACTGAGCAGCTTTCACTAGGCTGCTTCTAGTCCTAAAAACAATGACTCTCTGACTCTAAGCATCACAATTATTATACTAATCAGTATGAATACGAACACATACGTGGAGGGCAAGCCGTGATAAGTGGCTCACTATCTTACTTGCTATGTAGACAGCAAATAGTATGAGAATAAGAGAGAAGGGAGGAAAGCATGCAAAACTGATCTATTCCTTATTCCCTTTCCTAGCTACGCATGGGCCATCGCTTCAAGGAAAAGAAAGGGGGATATCTTGGGGGGAGATGGTGAAAAAAAGAAAAAGTCAAGAAGGAAATTAAAACAGAAGTATATGTAACAAATATCATGCACGATGTACCATATAAAGCAGAAGATATATAAAAATTCTATACTAGAGACAACAGAGCCTCTTTTTTAAAATTTATTGGAGTATAGTTATTTTACAATGTTATGTTAGTTTCTGCTGTACAGTGAAGTGAATGAGCTGTCTGTACACATATATCCCCTCCCTTTGAGATCTCCTCGCACACTATCCCACCCATCTAGGTCATCACAGAACACGGAGCTGAGCTCCCTGTGCTAGACAGCAGGTTTCCACTATTCATCTATTTCATCCATGATAGTGGATATATGTCAATCCCAACCTCCCAGTTCATCTCACCTCTCCTTCCCTACCCTGTGTCCACACACCCTTTATCCACACCTAGTCAGCAGAACTTCTTAAAGCCAAAAGGTCAACATCTTTCCTTCTCTTTCACATTTAAAGATCTTATTGTCATGAAGACAGCCTCGGGACTCGAGTACAAACAACTCTCAAAAGCAGTTCTAATTCTATTAGATCTTGTTCACAGTGACTAAGCAATCTAGTAGACAAGTCCAGTACACAGAGCTTTTTGAGGACTGTACTGCTTCTAAACCCAGACAGTGAGAAATGGGGTTGAGGAAAGTCTTAGTGAAAGTGTTAGTCTCTCAGCCATGTCCGACTCTCTGCGACCCCATGGACCGTAGCCCGCCAGGCTCCTCTTGTCCATAGAATTCTCCAGACAAGAATACTGGAGGGGGTTTCCATTTCCTTCTCCAGGGGATCTTTCTGACCCAGGGATCGAACCCGGGTCTCCCACACTACAGGCAGATTCTTTACCATTTAAGCCACCAGGGAAGACAAAAGACAAAGAGAATGAATGTCATTTGTGTTTGCCAGCTGCCAAAAGGAGACTGTTGTTGACAATGTTTTAAATTATAAGGACCATCCATACCCACTCCTTAGGAAGCAGTAGGTCTTCCTTCATTAGGCAACAACAGCATTCTTGGGAACTCAGTAAGAGGAAAGTTTCAGCCGCAGGCAGTACTCAAGCAAAAGGCATGTGGTTGTTCCTCAAGAAAGTTCACCAAAGACACTCTTGGCATTTCATCATTCTATTACAGACAATGAAGAAAGGAACATGTTGGTTACTCTGAATTCAGGATACTTATGCCTGATTAACCAAAAGAAGAAAAAATTACTCTAACCCCAACAGGAAGAGCCATGTTGATAATGTGTTTTGAGATTTTAAGCCAAAGACTGATGAACTTGGTCACTTGAAAAGAATCCCCTCAAAATTACATTTCTGGTAATACTATTTGCTACCCATGGACAGAGGAGCCTGGTGGGCTACAGTCCACGGGATCGCAAAGAGTCAGACACGACTGAGCGACTTCACTTCTTCATAATAATCTTTCTCTGCCTCCTGCCAGTATTTTCATGTCTCTCTTTACTGAGTGGACTTGTCAATAGCTCTCTGGTTTGTGTTTTATGCATGATTCACATGCTGCCTGCTACATCTGTTTTTGCCTCTTGCCATTTATGAGCTTGAATTCTTTGCAGTCTTGCCTCTGACCTCAAGATGATCCTCCTATGACCCTCTCCCTGTAGAACCCAACTTTCCCCATCTGCTAAGACTGGAGCAGAAGGATTTTCAGGATTCTGCACTTCACCACATGAGGAGACTTGGCATTAAGGCACTAGGGCACTGTTGCTCTCAGAGAGTCGGCAAGGTCAACTAGATTCCTAATAACATTAAGGACTTTTTCACTGTTGAAATTTGCAAAAGCGGTAGTGGATAAAACTGCTGCCACCATAGTATAAACCAAGGCCATGGCTCCAGGTACACACAAAGCCCTTCTGCCAGCAAGCACTATGTTGTCTGAGGAAAAGCTCTGTGTAAATGTTTGGATTGTGACTGAACTTGCTGCTTTCTCCATGGAACGCCACTTTGACTTAGCACAACAATTGATAAACTAGAACCTACTCAGGCATGGCAGATATTTTGTCAAAAATGAACAGAAGGAGCCTATCACTTCAAGGAAAATGATGACAGTGTTTGTTTCCAATAATAACATTTGTGCTCTCAAGCAAAAATTAGAATTTCAGAGAACTAGAATTTACTACCTGAACTTGACATATCCCAGTACTTAAAGATCTTTTTTATAAGATCGGTGGTGATATTGATGAATATGATTTTTATATTATATAATTAAATGTGTAGATATTTGGAAGATCTATATAGCTCCATGAATCAATATCTTCCAAAACACCAATGCACACTGTTATAAAATCATGCATGTGTAAAGGATCCACTCAAAGTGCAAAACAGAGCAATAGATTTTAATGTAATAGAGTAGAAAAGTTTATTAATGTGGTTTCAGATTTCATATAGCAAATAACCTTTCAGGAAGTACAACTTGTCAAGCTTTGTTGTAATATCAAAGAAAAATATCCACAATATGTTGAAAGTATGTTGAAAAACCTCAACATACTTCTCCTGTTTTCAACTACGTATCAGTGTGAACAAGATTTTCTTCTTGTATATTGCTTAAAACACAATCTCAGCAGATCGAACACAGAGCCTATATCCTATGGAGTGCAGCCTCAATAGCTGGTTAAATCCCTTGTTCGTGAGTCTCCCAGACTCCCTGTAGATGCCGCTCACTTGTGTTTGCTATAAAGGCTCTCTGTATCCCTTACTTTCCATTGACCATCTAATTATCCAGCAACATTAGCTGTTAAATGCTATTATTATTGCCATTAACCTGAGACAAGGTGATTCTGATTAATCTGGCTGGTATGTGGCAACACAGAAGCTGAAATCAAGGTGGACCAACTCCAGAATCCAGCCTCCCACCTACCACACTTCACTGTTTCTGTGCCAGGACCCTCTCCAGGTGAGGGATATCTTCAACTGAGAGCTTAAGACTTGTTCTTCAAACCAGATGAAAAGACTTCATGCCTCTTTATTGATCTCCTGAAACTAATATTTTTCCTCCTAGTTGTTCCTCTAAACTAAAATATAAGTTGGTATGATCTGAATGGTATTCCCCCCAAACTCATATGTCAATTTGGAGTTAGGGTCTTTGAAAGGAACTTAAATTCAAATGAAGTCAGGAGGGTGGGGTCCTCACAATTGGGATTAGTGCCTTTATAAAAGACAGCAGAGAGCTTGTTTTTTTCTCTCACCCCTCACTGGAAGCACCAAAGAAAGGCCATCTACAACCCAAAGGGAGGGCCTCTCCAGACACCCACCCTGCTGGCACCTTGATCTTGGACTTCCAGTCTCCAGGTCAGTCAGAAATAATGTCTTGTTGTTTAAGCCACCTAGTCTGTGGTATGAGGTTATAGAGACTCAAGTGGACTAACACATGAGCACACAACTTTGTTTTTTAGTTCTCCATTTCACTTGAACTACAGTTAAGGTGACTCCTGGTTGAGTTTTTCTCAGTAACACATGACTAACTAGTGCTGTCCTGAAAATGAACAAGCTGATAGAGGACTGTGTTCAGGCAGAGTGACCATCCTTCCCCAGGAGGTCTTCATGCTCTGGAAGACCCACAGCCCTGTTCCCAATCATAGAAAGCAGAAGAGATTCGACCCTGGAGTTCCTACACACACGCTACATTCTCACTACTTTTAATCTTCTGGTTTTGTTTTTTTTTAATGTCCGTATTCTCCTAACTTCTTGGGAAACATGTAATGATTTAACTTTAATTCCATGGCTACAATGGATTTTGCTGATTAGAAATGGAGGATTCTTGATGCAGTACCTTAATCCTCTTTAAAGACAGTTCCTGGGGCTCTCTGCAGCTATAAATTATAAAAACAAAAGCTGGATTAAAAAATATGCATGTGTAGTGAATAATTATTTAAAATGCAACACATCAGGCTTAAAAAGTATGTAATACTGTATCCTTGGGATAAGTGAGACATTAGAGGTATAACTCTTGATTATTGGTTGCTCTTCTCTGGTTTTATAATGTAGACAGTATGTAGCCCGCCAGGCTCCTCTGTCCATGGGATTTCCCAGGCAAGATTACTGGAGTGGGTAGCCATTCCCTTTTCCAGGAGATCTTCCTGATCCAGGGATGGAACCCAGTCTCCTGCTTTGCAGGCAAATTCTTTACCATGTGAGCCACATGGAAGCCCAATAATAAAAATCACTCCAATGGGAAAAATTAACCCATGTCTTTCTCTTCTTGGGCCCAGAAATAGAGACAGATAACAGACTTGAGGAACCTTTCTGCTTCTATAACAATAGGCACCATCTTCATTATTTGCATGATTCCTCCATTACTTGTGCTCAGAGAACATATTTTTTCTTTCAGACACATCTAAATTTACAACCACACATGTAATTATTTGCCATGAGACTGTAAGCTCTGAGGGCAGACCCTATGTTTATTTTTTTGTACATCCTACTCCTAGCTTAGGGTGATGTATAATTCCAGGTTGCTTGGAACTGTCTCAGTTTCAGCACTAATGGTCCTGCACCTCAGGAAATGTCTAGGTTGCAGGCAAACCAGGATAGCTGGTCCCCATGTGCTAACACCCACTTCGATAAACAGGTTTTGAATGAAGGAACAGCCATAAGTAGCGGCGTATGTCATGCCTAAAGGAAATAACATGCATTAAAGATAAACCAGGTGTTTGTCAGGAACCTGACTGTGGAGCTAGATAATGCTCAGTCACAAAGTCACGTCTGACTCTTTGTGACCCCGTGGGCTGTAACCCACCAGGTTCCTCTGTCCATGGAATATTCCCAGGCAAGAATACTGGAGTGGGTTGCCATTGCCTACCCCTAGGAATCTTCCCACCCAGGGATTGAACCTGCATTTCTTGCATCTCCTACTTGGTAGGTGGATTCTTAACCACTGCACCAGAGATAGCCTGGGTTCAACTCCAAGCTCCACCACTTACCATCTGTGTGAATTTGACCTTGGGCTACTTCCTGTGCTGCCATCTCCTCATTTGTAAAATTGGAAGCTAATGGTATCAATCACAAAAGGGCTGTTTGAGAATCAAGATTGTTAACATACATAAAGCATTTAGAACAGTGCCCCCTGAGTGTTATTAAAATTCATGAAAACCTCTAATATAGTACTTGGTCTGGTAGATGTCTGAGCTTATTTAACTTAGTATGGGCAGGAATAAGCCTAGGCCAAATTGTGAACAAAGTGAGATTGTTCTTCAATTCACTGTTTTCTAGGCTAGTCAGAAACCAGATCAGGTGCCTCACTCCCAGCTATTCCATATAAGCCCAGCTAACTCAGCCCCCACCATGGAGCACTCTCCCACCATCTGCTCCAGACTCGTCCCTTTCTTGTTCATCAACACACACTCTGTATCCATCACTGCCTTTGCCCTGCTACAGAGCTGAGTTGCTGGTGGTTGATGAGTTCGGGTGTGCTGAAAAGCCTCCTCCCCATCTTACTTCATGTCCCTTCCACAGGGATTTAATTTAAAGAGAACTCCCAGAAACCTCATCCTTAATCTAGGGGAATTAATATCTAATGATTGGGACTTGACGCTATGTGGAAGGGGAGGAGAGAATTTGAAAACAGGGTCATTTCAATGGCATCTTGCAAATCACCATGAGGACAACTGCCTGCTCCATGGAGAACTGGTTTGGCTGGATGCTATCTCTGAAAAGTGTCGCTTTGAGACATATATTTATCACTGGTTATCTAGTGTGTCCTGATGCTGATTATGTTGGAAAGCTGCAAACAGATGAAGACTTATCTCTTACACTTGAGTAGAGGTGAAAGGAAAAGTAGCCTGAAGAAATCATTTGGGGAGAATAGAAGCAGTCAGCAACCATCTATTTGTTAGGGAGAATTCCTGGAGGTAGACAATGCTTTGAGAGACGATTGAAGGTGAAGCTCAGGATGAGTGAAGAACACTTCCACTGTGACCTTTACTTTTACCTGGGAAAGAAGTTTTAGCCATGCCCAGCCAAACACACAATTGTGAAGTGACCAAAGATTAATTGTAATTTCCCTCTATTGCTATGGAATACTCTTGTTATAGCCTGGACTTGGGCATTAGATGCCAGCTAAACCCACCTTGAAGAGCATATAACCTGTCTTCCTATATAGTTTGTCTTCCCATGCTTCTGACTCCCCTCTCATCAGAACTTACCTATTCTATGTCTCATTTCTTCAGAATCTTAATCCAAAGCAAACCTAATACAGTTGCACCAAGAGCTGATGGATATTGGTTCCATGTGATCCCTCCCGTTCATATCCTTGTAGTGCCTTAACCTGAAGGTGAGTCTCAAGCATAGCAGATTTTAGATTGAATAATAGGCATATAGAGAAAATTCTTAATGAAGAGTGTGCATGCTACACCGCAAAACACACTCTAAAGTTTCCCATTAATAATTAGACAAAGTAGAATTGAGAACAATAGTCTCTTTCTATGGCAAATTTTTTTTTTTTAATTTTCATTATATTTTGCATTTGGTGAGTGCTTAAAGATATGTCACCTTTAGTTTTGGATTTTAATTTTACAAAAAAGAAATGTTAACAGCTCAAGTTGACACTTGGTGACCATCTACTGCTCTTCTGATGCTTCTTTAAGAAAATCAATGCAAACAATAATAGCCCTGAGTACTCCAGGGACAAGAATCCTGCCTCCTTCTTTAATAAGCCTGGACAGGCCTTGACCAAGACTACGAAAAACAAATGTTAATGCATAAGGAATTGTGTAGAAGTTCTGAAGTTCAAGGTTAGCTGCAAGAACTTTAACAATAACATTACTGATTAACATACAGCACACAGTAACCAACAATAAAGGAAACTCCGTTTCCTTTATTCAGTTTTCCAGAGGTGTGGAAATCCAAGGTGTGGTGTCCGGTCCAGATCTGTGGAGCAAATTCTCTCATAGATGATGTCATCGGAGGGGATGGGATGGGGGGGTGGGAACATTTTGACTTATTCTCCTCACAAAATATTTTCCTTTCCCAACTATCACAGAAGATGAAATTTTTATTCACTTTTCCCCAAGGTGGAATCTCTCTAAAATTCTCCGAATAAAACAGAAATGGCAACACATGAAGCCAAAATCTATCATTAGGACTTTCTGATTGCCATGGGGGAGGGAATGAAAAAGTAACCAGAGTATTCTGATATGGAAGATCTACTGAATAAATGAGACTTCGCAATAAGAGTGGATTTAGGTACAAGTGATAAAAGCTGAGTTGTATCCCCACAAAATTCATATATTGAAGTCCCAACCCCTATTAACTTAGAATGGAAACATCTCTGGAAATATGATCTTTACACAGGTAATTAAATGAGGTCATCTGGGTGGCTTCTAAACCCTGTAACTGTGTTTGGAAAGAGACTTTCAAAGAAATGATAAAGGTATAATGAGGCCAGTTGGGTTATGGCCTTTCAAGAGGAGGAAGAGACACCAGGGATGCATCAAAGAAGAGGAAAGACCATGTAAGGACCCAGCAAGAGGGCTGCTGCCTGCAAGGCAAGATCGGCCTCGGGAGAGACCAAACCCGCCAAGCCACTGACCATGGACTGCAGGCCCCAGAACTGTGAGAAAGTAAACCTCTCTTGTTCAGGCTACCCGATCTGTGGTACCTTGTTATGGCAGCCCAAGCAGACTAATCCCACAAGGATCCCACTCATGAATGAAATGATACTGCATTTGCTTTCTTCCTAAGTACGGATATGCAGATGACATCACCCTTATGGCAAAAAGCCAAGAAGAACTAAAGAGCCTCTCAATAAAAGTGAAAGAGCAGAGTGAAAAAGTTGGCTTAAAACTCAACATTCAGAAAACTAAGATCATGGCATCCGGTCCCATCACTTCATGGGAAATAGATGGGGAAAGAGTAGAAACAGTGAGAGACTTTATTTTGAGGGGCTCCAAAATCACTGCAGATGGTGACTGCAGTCATGAAATTAAAAGACGCTTGCTTCTTGGAAGAAAAGCTATGACCAACCTAGACAGCATTTTAAAAAGCAGAGGCATCACTTTGCCAACAAAGGTCCATCTAGTCAAAGCTATGGTTTTTCCAGTAGTCATGTTTGGATGTGAGAGTTGGACTATAAAGAAAGCTGAATGCCAAAGAATTGATGTTTTTGAACTGTGGTGTTGGAGAAGACTCTTGAGAGTCCCTTGGACTGCAAGGAGATCCAATCAGTCCATCCTAAAGGAAATAAGTCCTGAATATTCATTGGAAGGACTGATACTGAAGTTGAAACTCCAATACTTTGACTACCTGATGCAAAAAACTGACTCATTGGAAAAGGCTCTGATGCTGGGAAAGATTGAAGGTGGGAGGAGAAGGGGACAAGAGAGGATGAGATAGTTGGATGGCATTGCCAACACAATGGACATGAGTTTGAGTAAGCTCTGGGAATTGGTGATGGACAGGGAAGGCTGACATGCTGCAGTCCATGGAGTCGCAAAGAGTGGGACACGACTGAGCAACTGAACTGAACTAAGTACAGATAACCATACATGCTGGGTTTAGGGGAGTAACTCAGCGCCCAGTAGCGCTGCTTACAGTGCTCATCTACTTGCCTAAATGATATGATAGAAGGACAAATAAGTAAACAAACTAATTGTAACAATATCAGATATGTTTAAAGAGTTTCCTGCCTGAAAGGTAAATAGTGGAGGAGAACAGGAAGTACAAGTTTTTCTTTTGCTGGTCGTTTGCTATTATTCATTATTAATGTTACAAGAGTAGGACAGGGAAAATATTTTACCCTCTACCTGCTAGGCTGTTGGCTGAGACCTCTCTGTAATACAGAATAACAGCAGTAAAAAGGTTAGTACGTATTCCTTCTGTAAACAGGGGAGATACCCAGGAAAAGTGAATAACTCTCTGAAAGGGACCAAGTTACCATCTTACATACCACATCCAGCTAGAGAAGGCAGTTATGGGAGGTGACCAGGAGAAGCACGGGAAATAAAGGTAACGTGGTCATGCAGATTTGTCTTCAGTAGGTACCTTTTTCATTGAAAAGAATTTCTTGTTTAGTCATCCTTCTCTTTCTCTACAAAGAGAACACCCTTACAAATAGAGGTTTCCCTTCTAATGTAAATGTCTTTTATGAAAGGGGAAATATACAGTCCAAAATTTTCAGAGTTTCTCCTGTGTCTGAAGTTTCTTGAAATAATCAACTCAAGATAATCCATATGCCAAAGAGGCATTTTGGGGGAGCTCAAATTCTGTTCCCCTTCACACGGTTGACTAGCTTTCAGCCTAAGCTCAGACCACAAAGATTCCAACTTTCACCACAAAACAATTTGCTGGCCTTAAATCACTAAACGTTTTAGGTAGCAAATATGTTTCTCTATGTGTCTGCATGTCTCTGTCTGTCCCCCTTCCTCTGTCTCTACTCATATAGTAGAATAGTTTTATGGAGATGAAGAAATGGTATCAAGTGAACCAAAAAGGGCCTCATCTTGGGAGGCTGTCACAGACCCTTTCGGTGACTAGTCCGTATAGCTCTGCACCCAGCACTTCAGCACACACCAAGAATTCCAGGCCTTCCCTGGTGGTCTAGTGGTTAAGACTCGCAGTGCAGGGGAACTTGATTCACTC
Source organism: Cephalophus harveyi (assembly GCA_006410635.1). Lineage (NCBI taxonomy): Eukaryota > Metazoa > Chordata > Mammalia > Artiodactyla > Bovidae > Cephalophus > Cephalophus harveyi. The sequence goes on from SJYT01030341.1 coordinate 685,279, forward strand.
CCTGATCGGGGAACCAGATCCCACATGCCCCAACTAAGATCTGCCGCAGCCATATTTACAGAAAGAAAAGAATTCCAGCTGTACCTTACTGCTGGATGATTCTCATAACTGCCAAAACCAGGTACCCATGCCCACGCCCCACACATGCACACTGCCCTCTAGATACCGTCAATCAATGACTACAGGAGTTCGAGCATAAATACTCCAGCCCCCTCTCCCCTTGGGTGGAGAGCTGATGCATGTACTACACAGAATGAAGATGGGCCAGTTGCCTACACTAGAAGCTTACTAGTTAAGTTACCTTCACTGTCTGTCTTCCTTCTCCTCATGTTCTCACTTGTCCTTCACATCCCAAATAAACGAATTGTACTTGAATCCTTAATTCAAAGTCTGTTTTTAGGCAGAGCTAAATTAGACAGGATAAACAAGGATTTCCTAGTTTGAAATTCCTAGTTACCCCACTTGCAAGGGGTAAGATAATAATGTCCCTAAGTCACAGTTTACCTATTTTTAAATGTAAACTGTTAATACCTACTTTGTAGGTTTAAATGAAATACTGTATATGAAGCATTGAGTCTGGCACATAACATTTGCCTAGTAAGTGAGTTTCTCCCTCTTTGGGTTGGCTCTCCATGCAATAGATTTCAAGCCAGCAAAGAAGTATATCATTTGGAATGCTGTGTAGCAAATCAGCCCCAACTTAGTGGCCTAAAACACCAGTGTTATGTAACTCACAGTCCTGATGGTCAGCAATATGGGCTGGGCTCAGTTGGATGGTTTTTCTATGGATCTGAGTAGGGCTCACTCACACAAACGTGAGCAACAGTGAGTCAGCTGGGTACTTGGGCTCCTGGGAGTCAACCAGCTTCTGGGGAGACCAGGTTGATTGAGCCATATGTCTCCTATCTCCTAGCAGGGTAGCCCAGGCTTCATATGACAGCTCAAGTCCCCAAGAGCAGCAAGAGGGCAAGACCTTATGCACAGGTGTTCTGCAAGTCTCTGCTTGCTATTGTCTCTGACCAAAGCTAGTCCAGCTGCAAGGAAGAAAGATTCTTCTTAATGGGAGGTGGTATGAAGTGATGTTCACAATAAACTGTGGAAAATTCTGAAAGAGATGGGAATACCAGACCACCTGATCTGCCTCTCGAGAAACCTATATGCAGGTCAGGAAGCAACAGCTAGAACTGGACATGGAACAACAGACTGGTTCCAAATAGGACTGCCTTATATAAAGGAAGTGAAAGTCACTCAGTCATGTCCAACTCTTTGTGACCCCATGGACTATACAGTCCATGGAATTCTCTAGGCCAGAATATTGGAGTGGGTAGCCTTTCCCTTCTCCAGGCGATCTTCCCAACCCAGGGATCAAACCCAGGTCTCCCACATTGCAGGTAGATTCTTTACCAGCTGAGCCACAAGGGAAGACCTAAATAAATGAAAGGCTTGCATAAAATGTCTGGGGACCACCAAAGTGATCTCCTCTTGCTGAGTAGCTTGCTCAATAATTGAAAGGCTGCCTAGCTGTCACAGAACACAAGGTAATCCCTAAGTATTACTAAGTAAATTGAGGAGGCAAAAAGTATAGCTTTTATCTTTGATAGAAGCTAGAAATTTATGTTGGAAGGTGGTAAATTGAAAAGGTCATTTGGGGACTTTTTTGAGAAAAGGTTTTTAAAACCCCAAAATATATTTGTTATACTAAATTGTTTAGATGTGTTACCACCATTTTTCTGCCATTATTAATGTAGTTATATTAATCACTGAAGTGTATGTCCATACTTCTAAATACAGGTGTTTACACAAACACATTCTTCAAGATTCTGCCTAGAAATGTGACTATAATCAATCCAGGGAACCATTTTAAGCTAAGCTGCTTCTTCCCTCCACCAAAGACCAATTAATTGCAAGCCTGAAGATTACACGAGGTAGATAGCAATAATTTCTGCTTCCTCATGAAAGCAAATCATTTTTCTAAGTTTACTGTGGGTCATAATTACTCATCTTAATTTTGGTAATAATTACCCTTATAAAATTCCTTATAAAAATGTCTTTATAAGACTCTGTTTTATAAAATTAATTCCTAATAAAAGAGGAAAAAAATTATAAATAACCTCAGAGGGGAAAATGGTGCCTTGGAGTTGGTAAACTGCAAGCAGCATTTCTGGCTGACAAAATTTGGTCTACTCAGTAAAATCCAGAAAGGCTTGGAGCACAGTCACAAGATTGAAATCATTCTTAGGCTCTTGTAATTGCATTTATTTCTCATTAAATGGCTACATACTTCTGGTATCTCGTTAGACTGTACATAATTAGGACAAAAGAATCAAGGCTTGAGAGTCAGCCTTCCAGGAGTCTCCTGAGAGGACTAGGGTGGTGGCGGCAACCTCCTCTCCTCCCCTCTCCCAAAACTAACAGCAATCAGCTTGAGCAAGACTCACACACTTCCTCTAAGTAACGCGATCAGGACTCAGGGCAACAGGTGAGACAGATGAGTAAGTCTCATTCCCCCACATGGATAAAAGGAAGAACAAGTCATGGTGCAGCTCTCTCGGGGGCCCCTCCAGAAGGACCAGTCTGAGGTCTGAGTCACCCTCTCTCAATACGGAATCCATGAGGATGACTCTGGCAGGCAGAGCAAAAGGGAAGTTCCGGGCATAAGGGACCTCTGGGTTCAGCTAACCCATGTCTAGAGACAGATTAACTGCACAGTGAGACAGGATGACACAGTGGAGGGTGACTGTATTGTTTATCATCCGAACCAGGACATGCTTGATTATGGGCGGAAACAGGCATAAACCGGAGCTGCCCCCAGTTTGGGCAACATCTATATGAGAAAGCTAATAATTTCTCTGATGACTTAGGGGCATTTTTTTTTTTTTCTGGTTTTGTGAGATATACGATCAGACCACGCAATGACAGAGCAGGAATCAGCTCTAACCCATCACAGGGCCGCTTTCAGTACCCAGCCTCCCAGCAGGACTGTCACAAGCCATACCGAACATAGACCCTCAGGGTGAGTGGTGGGTGCAATAGTTGGGTGCAGTAGTTGACTGCAGCTCCCAGGGCCACGTGGGCCCCCTTCCTGTGACTTTGGAGAGAGTCAAGAAAATATACAGAGGTTATTCTAGCTGTAGTCTCTACTCTATTCATATCAGCAGGCACTGGGAGAAAGAAGGATTTGTATTCATCTCTAATAAAGATGCTCGTGCATGTGTGCCAAGTCACTTCAGTCGTGTCTGGCTCTGTGCAACCCCATGGACTGTAGCCCACCAGGCTCCTCTGTCGCTGGGATGCTCCAGGCAAGAATACTAGAGTAGGTTGTCATTTCCCTTCACCAGGGGATCTTCCTAATCCAGGGATCGAACCCATGTCTCTTATGTCTCCTGCATTGGCAGGTGAGTTCTTTACCACTAGCCACCTGGGACACTTTATGTGGCTCAGCTGGTAAAGAATCTACCTGCAATGCGGGAGACCTGGGTTCGATCCCTGGGTTGGGAAGATCCCCTGGAGAAGGAAAAGGCTACCCACGCCAGTATTCTGGCCTGGAGAATTCCATGGACTGTATAGTCCATGGGGTCGCAAAGTGTCAGACACAACTGAGCGATTTTCACTCACTCACTCACTCATTCACTCCACCTGGCTAAGAGGGGGCAAATTGGTGGTTTGGCGAAAGTGCTCAAATACTAAAATGCCCTCTGGGAATTCCCAAGAATTCTGATCACCCTCCCCATGTCAGGCCTAGGGGTCTTTTTGGTATTTTATCTCCCTATTCATACCAGGGATCTTGCCATGCCCCTCTGGAATGATCTAGCCACGTGCATCTGTGTCTTCAGGAGTAGCTCCATTCATTATCCCCACAGCTCACCCTCAGTCCTTGTGCACTGGCCTCAGGGGTTCAGATGAAAGAGAAGGCTGCACTGTGCTTTTACACCTCTTTCCCTTTCAAGACAAGAGAGGGATTAGAATTTTAGTCTTCCTTTTGATTATTAGCGAACTTCTTTTCATCTAGGCACTTCATGGGAGGAAAAAACACCCTCTCCCGCCCTAGGTGAATGCTTATACCACAGATGACAGTGGGAAGATCTTTCGAGAGCTCAGTAAGTATTAAAGTATTAGAGTTTTATCTCATTTGAAAGAACTGACTCATGCCGACTGCAAGCCGAGTTTCTTTTCTACTGCAAAGTTACCAAATACTACTGTATTAAAAACAGGTTTGTGGACATGATGCAAACTGCCGTAAAATCTTTACAGCTAACACTCACTTCATCACTGCCGCATACCGTGTTGGATCCTGCCCCTCCTAGTAATACCTGTCACCTGAGACAAAGTTTTCTTTAATCCTTCCACGCTCTCTCTCCCCACATCCAGTCACCTTCTGTTCTTAAGGACCCGCCTCTTCCTTTCATTTCCATTTCCCTCAGCCCAGCTGCCGACCTGTTAACCTCACACCAGCACTGGAGCAACAGTCATCTAACTGGACCCCCAGTCCTCAGCCTCATTCATCTTCATTATCAGTCCTGCCCTTGAGCTAAATTAGCTTTCTCAAATCACTATCTCTTGGAACATGTCATCAGCCCTTTCAAAGCCTGTAATGGTTCCTTCTTACCTTGGAGAAACTTTCCAAATGCTTCAGATCTGCCAAAAATCCAATGTCAATCCAGTCACCATTGCATCCCTTTCTATTCACTCCCCCCAAACAGGCCAGAGACCCTGCCATTCCTCCTGTGGGTTTGGACTGCTTCCCCAACTTTCCCAATGCTTTTCCCATTGTCCAGGTTAGAAGTCAAAGTGGTGCTGTTGCTGGTTTTGAAGATGAAAGGGGCCCACAAGCCAAGGAATACAGACAGCCTCTAGAAGCTGGAAAGGCAGGGAGATGGAATCTTCCCTAGAACATCCCGAAGGAAACCCTGCTTGTGACCCAGGGAAACCCATTTCAGACTCTGACCCTCTAGAACATACGATGATAATATGGTGTTCTAGGACCCCAGTGTGTAGTAATTTGTTATGGCAGCACGTCCCAATCACTTAAAATTAGGCAGATGCTACACTAGAAGCTGAACGCTCATTACTTCCCCCTGTCACCCCATAGCCCTTGGGACAGTTACTACTGTTACTCCATTTTATTTGCAAGGCAAAATATTTAAGTTATGAAGGTAGATAAACAACTAATAAGCCCATGAAAAGATATTCAACATCATTAGTCATCACAGAAATGCAATTAAAGCTGTAATAAATATCACAACAAGTATCATTAGAATGGCTAACACAAACCCTGACAATACAAAGTCGTCGTGTGACACGGTTGGAGCTCTCGTACAGTGCTGACGGGAGCATAAACTGATCCGACAGCTTTAGAAAACAATTCACAGGATCTACTAAAACTGAATCTATGTGTCCTAGAATCCAGCACTCTTGGATATATACTCCACAGAGTGGTGTAAACACAGTCACCAAAAGCCAGGTGCTATGTGTTAGAAGCATTATTTTAACTGGGAACCAAGCCAAGTGCCCACTGACAAAAAAATAGAGAAATTGAGATAAATTCATACAAAGAAATGAAAATTAAAAAAAAAAACACCACAGTTCCAAGCAACATATTACTGAGCAAAAGAAGCCAAACACACATGTGTATACATATGGCTGATTCATGTTGATATATGGCAGAAACCAACAGAACATTGCAAAGCAATTATCTTTCAATTAAAAATAAATGTAAAAAAAAATTCAGAACCACTGGAATATGCCAACTTTTGTTTTGGAGTTGTGTGTATAGTTTTTGTGAATCTGTTTGCTCGTTTTAATTGGAGTATAATTGCTTTACAATCTTGCATTAGTTTCTGCTGTTGCTTATTTTTGAAAGAAACTGAAACTGCTAGTAAAAGCAATGCTTTGTTTTGCTTTGAAGTTTTGAAATTTGAATGGTGTATCATGGTTCATAGGCTTATGAAGGATGCCACGAATTCTTTTTACTCTTATATGAAATGTACAAATTTGGGGGTGATGATAGTATCAGTAGTGTCTCTTACTACCTTATGTAAAAATTGAACATTTTCATCAATATTACCATCATCTGTTTAATACTCCCAGTGTATGATCTCAAAGTCTATTTACTTAAAATTGTGTGCTATGCTGTGCTTAGTCATGTCCAAGTATTTGTGATCACCTGAACTGCAGCCCGCCAGGTTCCAATATCCGTGGGGATACTCCAGCGGCAATACTGGAGTGGGCTGCCATTTCCTTCTCCAGAGGATCTTCCCAACCCAGGGATGAACCCAGGTCTCCTACACCACAGGTAGATTCTTTACTGACTGAGCCATTGATACAACTAATAAGCCGTAAAGTCTAAATTACACACACACACAAAAGAAGCCAGACACAGAGGCAATTTTTATGAGGTTCTAGAACAAGTAGCACTAGACAATGGTGTTTGAAGTCAGGATATTGATCACTCCTGGGAACCAGAGATGGGGAAATGCCAGCTGGTGTTACTAGATCTTATAGGTAAAGAAACTGAGCCCTAGGAAAGTTACCTGAGGTCATGCACAGACAGCCACTAAGTAGTGGAGCCAGAGGTCAAACTCAGGGTCTTCACACCAAATCCCATGAGTGTCTCAACCCTTTCTCAACTGTGAGTGAAGGCAGGCTCCCAAGGTAATAATACTAGGAAAAGAAAAGGAAATGGCATTGCCACCTCCTGGCTGGCAGACTCGTGGGAAAGGAAGGCTGTTGCTCTTTTCAGTGGACCCTCTAACTGATAAAAAGAATAGGCTCTTTGCTGGAGCCTGGCAAGCAAGCAATTTCCGGGAACTCACACACAGTGTTTCTGCTTTATTCTTGCATTTTCTTAAGAACAAAACTTCTTTTAGTCGGCTCTAGGAATAAGGGGAGGGGAGAATGGGAGTGAGGTGGCTCTGGGTACAAACCTGACCCTTTTCTTTGCTAAACAGCCTGCCCGAGATAGAGGAGAGTATCCCAGGATGAGATGTTCTCTCTGAACATTGCCTCGGATTTATTAACAGATTTTAGTCCAAGATCATGTCTATCTTGGTTCACATTCTATCTTCAAGGAGTTACCCTTCAGTTCTGTCTCTTCTAATACCCCTATCCCCACATAGGACCTTATCGGCAAATCTAGTCAGCTCTACCTGCTAATTTATATCCTGAATCTTTCTATTCCACCATCTTCATTGCTATCATCAATGGCCACCCCTTCATCATTTCTCACCCACGTTATTGTCACAGCACCCTGCTTTTGCTGCTGCTGCTGCTAAGTCACTTCAGTCGTGTCCGACTCTGTGCGATCCCATAGACGGCAGCCCACCAGGATCTGCCGTCCCTGGGATTCTCCAGGCAAGAACCCTGCTTCTGCTACTGCAACCCAAAGTGCTTCTCTGCACAGATCACAGTTACAATAAAACCCAGACCTTTTCACCTGATTTCCAAAGTCCGACAAAATCTGACCCATGTCTTCTTTTAATCTCATGCCATGCCAACCTCATTTTAAGGCCTTTCTGTTTATGCAATAGGACAAGTTCATCCAAGTCTTAGGATCCATGAGCTTTGTCTTCATGTTCTCTGCTTCAAATGCTGTGACCCCAACCTCCCTCCAAATGGCTGAATCCTTCTCAGCATTCCAATATCAGCAGTCACCTCCTCTGATGTTCCAGTCTAAAGCAGCCACCTAGTTGCCCTCTGTCATATTCCCCTTAATAAGTTTCTGCATGGAACTTACTGCTATGTAATATTTGTTTCTTTGTTGATTGACTGCTCTTTTCATTTAAATTAAGCTTCATGAGAGCAGTGACATTGTTTTTCTTGTCTTCACAGTATCCCAGTGACAAGAACAAGGTGCTCACTAAATGTTCCTTAAGTGAATATATAAATGAGTGAATTCCTGGCACTTTGCCTGGTGTGTTTTCAGCAAATATTTGTTGAATGAAAGCACAGTAACCTGGATTTAAGTTACTACAGTTTTCTGCATTTTCTATTCAGTTTGATGACACAGTTAACTTCAGTATTCAAACATTCTGATTACCAAGCCTCAATCTGACATCATTTCAGTTCAGTTCAGTCACTCAGTCGTGTCCGACTCTTTGCGACCCCATGAATCGCAGCACGCCAGGCCTCCCTGTCCATCACTAACTCCTGGAGTTCACTCAGACTCACGTCCATCGAGTCAGTGATGCCATCCAGCCATCTCATCCTCTGTCGTCCCCTTCTCCTCCTGCCCCCAATCCCTCCCAGCATCACAGTCTTTTCCAATGAGTCAACTCTTCACATGAAGTGGCCAAAGTACTGGAGTTTCAGCTTTAGCAACATTGCTTCCAAAGAAAACCCAGGGCTGATCTCCTTTACGATGGACCGTTTGGATCTCCCTGAAGCCCAAGGGACTCTCAAGAGTCTTCTCCAACACCACAGTTCAAAAGCATCAATTCTTCGGCGCTCAGCCTTCTTCACAGTCCAACTCTCACATCCATACATGACTACTGGAAAAACCATAGCCTTGACTAGATGGACCTTAGTTGGCAAGGTAATATCCCTGCTTTTGAATATGCTATCTAGGTTGGTCATAACTTTTCTTCCAAGGAGTAACCGTCTTTTAATTTCATGGCTGCATTCACCATCTGCAGTGATTTTGGAGCCCCTCAAAAATAAAATCTGACACTGTTTCGACTGTTTCCCCATCTATTTCCCATGAAGTGATGGGACCAGATGCCATGATCTTCATTTTCTGAATGTTGAGCTTTAAGCCAACTTTTTCACTCTCCGCTTTCACTTTCATCAAGAGGCTTTTTAGTTCTTCTTCACTTTCTACCCTAAGGGTGGTGTCATCTGCATATCTGATATACATAAATGAAAACCTAGTAAAACTTGAAGAGGCAAATCTGAGATCCAAAAGTATGCAGTGCAGCTTTGCTTTGAACAAAAAATAAAAGCTTTCTGGCTCTGAGTCCCTACTTTCTACACATTCTGAGATTAACCTAGCACATAGAAGCACAAATGAACTTGCAAAATGCCTTAATAATGATCCCTTACATTTGCATAGCTACCTAATAAATAGTGCTCAAGTTTCCTGTCCTTTCCTGCAGGGATGAAATTAAGATTATAGTAAAAATCACAAAATGGTAAACACCAGGGGGTGCTCTGCTCCCCAGTTTGTCTGAGAGGGCTCTGACAATACTTTCCATCCACCTTCAAAGCTGTCACAGCAGTTATTCCCTGGGGTTGTGCTCCACGTGCGCCTCGAACTAACCTCCTTTTCACTTCCCTCCTTTCTCACTTTTATTCACTCTGAAAAAATCTCCAGTTGTTGCAGCTGTCAAGATCCCACCAAAGCCTTCGCTGGTGAGGCTCCCTGGCATGCCCACCCTCCCTCAGGGGCCCTCATCTCCTCTGTGAGGCGATTGCCAGAGTTCACATGATAAAGGGGTCTGCTGCTGCTGCTGCTGCTAAGTCGCTTCAGTCGTGTCCGACTCTGTGCGACCCCATAGACGGCAGCCCAACAGGCTCCCCCGTCCCTGGGATTCTCCAGGCAAGAACACTGGAGTGGGTTGCCATTTCCTTCTCCATTGTGTGAAAGCGAAAAGTGAAAGTGAAGTCGCTCACTCGCGACCGACTCCTAGCGACCCCATGGGCTGCAAGGGGTCTAAAGTGCTCTAAATGACACCAGAGGTCATTTCCTATCACTGCTGTGACTGCAGCCACCAACCTGCTGAGAATTTCCACGTGGTCTCAACATTTGCCAGGCATTTGAAAGAAGCTATAGCTTTTAGTATCCGCTTGCTTATTAATTGGAAACTACCCGCAACCCATCCCTCCCCCAGGATAGACAAGTTATATCGTGCTCAGAATCAGGATACCCTCCCACTGGCCATTACTCTTGAACCAAACTTGTATACTTCAGCTTTCTCTTTTTCTAAAATAAGCCGTTTTTCAGGGTGCGGGGTGGCCAGGCGTATAAATAAATCATGGGTAGATATGCCCTACCAGACCTTGGATCCCCTGAGAGGAACACAGCTTACACTTATATTGACACCATTGCTCCTCAGTTACTCACATATATCTCATTTGCTTCTCATAGCAATAGTGTAGTGGAAGCAAGATGGCAATTTCTACAACTATTCTAGACGTAAGGAAATAGAAAAAAGATTGAGTTGCCTGAGATCACACAAGCAAGTTACTGCTGGATCTGAATTTCAATTTGGGCCTCTAGACAAGAGCTCTAGAGCTTTTCTAGTATAACAAGGTCCCTCGACCATCTCTGAATTCAGCTGCTTCCCCAACTCTTCCACAAACTCAGCCACACTTGAAACATCTCTTGAATCTTCTTAGAGTTCTACTGATTTCCAAATGAAAGGTTTATTTTTCACTTTGGGTTTTACTGAATCTATTGCCAAACCCCTAGTTCAGCCCCTCATAATAGTCACTGCTGCTACAAGGCGGAATTCTTACTGATTTTAAATGGAATCTGGGAATTCCCTGGTTAACAGTCCAGTGGTTAAGACTCTGCACTTCCACTGCAGGGGATGTGGGTTCAGGCCCTGATCAGGGAACTAAGATCCTGTGTGCCACACAGCATGGCAAAAAATGTTAAAAAGTAAAATAATTGTTTTAAAACATAGTTTAAAAAATAAAAGAAAACAAAATGGGATTTACCAGCCCAAATCCCATAATACCTGGGTATCATAATACAGAGTCATCCACTATACTTATTCAGAATAAAGGCTCAGTCAGAGCTGAGCAAATTGAGCCCCTGTTAAATTGTATCCCTGTGCCTTTATTCCATAACTAAATAAGTTTTCCTAAGCAAGGATTTGCCTTTCTTTTATGAGTACATGGATTGCTCCCATATTATTCAAAAGGATGATGACATTTGTTTGTTTGTTTGTTTGTTTTTTGCTTCCCATAGATGATGATCTTCTCTGATCCTCAGTTTTCTCATCCATGAAAAGGAGAAAGCAACACAAATTCATAGGGTTATGGTAAGCACCAATACAGGCTGTGGCACACAGACAGCAGACATCAGTCAGGGTTTCCTTACTTCCTACAGAAAATTTAACAACGAGAATTTCATACACATTCTCTGTTTTCATCGAGTTTACCTGATGTGTTGTAAAGAATCTGTACAAAATTCTTCCTCAATTATTTTTTAATCCTTTGCCTTGTTAGAAGATCTTGCTACTTCCTATTATACAGAGTAAATTGATCTTGGCCAAAGTCAGAATAATGTAACTCCTGACTAGCGATTTAACTGAACATTGTAACTATAGAAGGGTTGGAAACAGGGAGGGAGAAATGGAGAGGGAATCCGTCACCTTAACAGGAAATCAATCACTACTGACTAAAATCAACCAATCAAGAAATAGCAGTAAAGGCATATTGTTTAGCTGTGTAGAGAGAAAATATGAAAAGAAACAGCTAAATTTGTTGAAAGTGGTTGTTTCTGGGAAGCACCTAGAACATTGCTCAGCAGATTGTGTATTAATCAGAACTATTGCAGTTGCCAGTGACAGAAACTCAGATTCAATTAGCTTTAGCAAGAAGAGGGATATATTAGTTTATATAACTTAAAAAAAAAAATCCATGGATCAAGGCAGCTGGAATCATGTTTTCAAATAATGTTTATATAATATCATGGCAAATAGATTGGGAAACTGTGGAAACAGTGGCTGACTTTATTTTTCTGGGCTCCAAAATCACTGCAGATGGTGATTGCAGCCATGAAATTAAAAGACGATAGCATATTCAAAAGTAGAGACATTATTTTGCCAACAAAGGTCTGTCTAGTCAAGGCGATGGTTTTTCCAGTGGTCATGTATGGATGTGAGAGTTGGACTATAAAGAAAGCTGAGCGCAGAAGAATTGATGCTTTTGAAGTGTGGTGTTGGAGAAGACTCTTGAGAGTCCCTTGGACTGCAAGGAGATCCAACCAGTCCATCCTAAAGGAGATCAGTCCTGGGTTTTCATTAGAAGCACTGATGTTGAAGCTGAAACTCCAATACTTTGGCCACCTGATGAGAAGAGCTGATGCATTTGAAAAGATCCTGAATCTGGGAAAGATTGAGGGCAGGAGGAAAAGGGGATGAGGATGAGATGGTTGGATGGCATCACCGACTCAATGGACATGGGTTTGGGTAGACTCTGGGAGTTGGTGATGGACAGGGAGGCCTGGCGTGCTGCAGGTTCATGGGGTCGCAAAGAGTCGGACACAACTGAGCGGCTGAACTGAACTGAACTGAATATCTGCAAGAAATGGTCTCTTGTTTTTCTCTCGGCCCTGCTTTCTTTCCCCTGGGTTGGCTTAATTTTCAAGCACACTTTCCCTACTGGGAGCAACGATGGCCCCTGTAGAGCCAAGCTTACTTGGCCTTAGCACCCACACTCTGAGAATAGCACCTCATTCCTGGTAGTTCTAGCAGAAATCCCAGGAAGGGCTCTCATTGACCTGGATTTGGTTGTCCATCCTTGAAGCAGTCCCTCTAATCAGGGTAATTTTATGCTGATTGTCTGAGCCTGCATCACATGCTCACTCTTGGAAACAAAAATGAGGGGCCCCATCCAAAGCACATGGACAGGAAAGCCGTTCTCCAAAAGCAAGTTGGGACCTGTGATGGTTAGTTTTATATGTCACCTCAGCTGGGCCACAGGACCCAGATATTTGGTCATGTTGCTATTAAGATATTTTTTAGATAAGATTAACAATTTAATCAGTACACTCTGAGTAAAGCAAATGATCAGGGTGGGTCTCATCCAATCAGTTGAGGTCCTTAAGAGAAGGAAAAAACTGACTGCCTGTCCGCCCTCTCCCTTCCCCCTTCCAAGAAAGAGGGACTTAGGCCTACAGGCTGTATTCAGACTCAAGCTGAAATGTCAGTTTTTCCCAGTCTCTAGCTTGCTTCCTACCTTATGATTTTTAGGCTTGCCAATCTCCAACTATTTCAAGAGCCAGTTCATTAAAATCTCTCTTGAGATAGAGCTGATAGAGATATTGATTCTGTTTCTCTGGAGAAACTCAACTAATATAGACACATATAGATATAGACACATTAATCTAAAGAAGGAAATAAAGATGCTAGGTAGACCAAAAAAATATATATTTATACTCATTGATAGTTAACAATTGTTACAAAAGGTGAGTTGGCAGATTTTTTAAATAAGGCTATCATTTCTACCTTAAGTGGGAGGACAGGATGCATGAGTGTACATAAATCCTCAGCAACAAACACCCATGTAAAGGTAAAGACATGATTTATCCAAAGTATGTAGCATGTGTCTAAAATCCAGCTTCCTATTCTCTTTCAAGTACGGGAGATAAAATCAGTTTAGAGACATCACCAGACCAGGATATGGACAGAAGTGGGTCCGAAAAGTGCTTTGTGGATGACCACAGGTCTCTAACAACCCAGAGCAGAAACTGGTGCCACAGTCAATGTATCTGATGGATTCCAACCAGGCTGAGGGCTCTGCGGGAACATGGATGTACACTGGACCTTCAGGGATGCATTATGGAGACTTAACAGAACCTTCAGCTGTCCTGGTTTCTCTCCTATCTGAAGTCTATTGTTTGGATTCTTCTGCTTGAAAACAGAATCTTTTTATTAAATCACAACCTACAGTTTTGCAAGTGAAAATGGGATCATGGAAACAGATTTTTTTTTCTAGGTCTTTGCATGGGGGTCCAAAGTGTTCTAAGAAAAGCAACCTTAAAAATTATTCCAGGACATTTCAGTCTATGACACAATGGTTGCACAGTGAAGCTTGCTTTACAGCTCCCTCAAAGGACACTGAGGAAGTTAATAAACATTTCTCACCCACCATAAACAATAAAAAAAAATAATTTTTAATGCCACATATAGTATGCCTTTCACTGAGGCACATAAGTGTTTTTGTTTCTTTTTAATGACAATTCAGGAATTTTACTGGACTCTGGTCACACCACCTTGCAGTCCAGTCTATACTGAAAACAGCTGGCATGCTAGCGCCATGCCAACACCCACCTAAACACACTAGCTTCTCACAAAACTTCCCTGAGGGCAGCATACAGCGAACAATTGGAATTTCAAACAATTCTTGAGTGAAACAGTATAAATAGGGAACCAAGATGATGACAAAGCAAGTCAATAAAGACTGGGACAACAAATCTAATTGAAAGTAATTTCCTATATTAAACAAAAATGCAAAAGATTCAGCCACAATTCAGTTTTTCTGTTCATAAAAAGTCATAGCTATGAAATGATCAAAATAAATAGATAAAATTAAAATTTAAAAAGTGAATAAGAAAGACAAAATTGGAGCTGAAGCTCCAATACTTTGGCCACCTCAGGCAAACAGACTGCTCATTGGAAAAGCCCCCGATGCTGGGAAAGATTAAAGGCAGGAGGAGAAGGGGGAGGCAGAGGATGAGATGATTGGATGGCACCACCAACTCACTGGACACAAACTTGGGCCAACTCTAGGATACAGCGAGAGACAGGGAGGCCTGGTGTGCTGCAGTCCATGGGATCACAGAGTCCAACACGACTTAGTGACTGAACAACAACAAGAAATGAAACACAGTTAAATAGATTGATGTATTAAAAAGACTGATAAAATGGTAAACTAAGTTTTAAAAACAACAAAAATGACTCTTAGGTAAAAGAATATTCTAGAAAATGTAAGGAGCATGAGAATAATTTAGAATATCAATTAAAAGAATATCAGAAAACAAAATAAAATTACAAACAGTTTTAGAAAGTCAGAAGTCCTATGATTAATACCCTATTGAGAAGTAAATAGGGTCCCTTGAAGCAAGACGACTCATGGTAGCCTTTCAAGAGGTTTTATGTCTCTGGACAAATATCCCTAAACAGAGGCACGTGGTCCAGAGAGTGTCTCAAAGTAACTTCTGTAGATCACATTTCCAATTACTAATCAAACCAAAAAAAATCACCACATAATACAACCACAGAAGTCAACAACTTCTTGGCAGACTGCGTGGGAAGGAGAAACAATACTCTCCCAGGGACCCCTCTAAGACTGTAAGATCTCAGAGGACTGGACCCCATCATGAAGCACAGAGCCTGAGGGGAGCTCAGTTGAACTGGTCAGAGCTGAATCATTCCATAAACTCCTAACCTGAAGGCAAGTGCGTGCTAACAACATAATTAAGCTACCCCTTTAATCTCAAAGCACGGCACCAGCTTCATTCTCTTCCAGGTACGTCAGGGAACGCATTTCATGTCAAGCTAGAGCAGCCCAGTTCCTTCAGGTTTTCAGCACCTGAGTGAGAGTCTTGAGGACAGAAATTGTAGGTAGACCAAGGCCACATATGGGAGTGAGCATTTTCACCTTTCTCAGAGTCTCTGGGGGTGCTAGTTCAAGGTGAGACTCTTGGGGCACATCACAGACTTAACACATCAGAATCTCTGAGCTTGCTGCCCAGGAATCTGCCCGGTGAATGAGCACCAAGTAAGAGACTGGTGTGCTCACTAACACTAGAGAGTTACCAACTTCAAGGGAAAGTAAGATCAGGGAAGACTAGAGTCCGTAAGCCAAAAATGCCCACTCTTTCAAGCAGAGACTGTGGGAAATCCAGCCCCAGGAGTAAGGTCACAGGACTCAAGGTCAGAGAACCAGAAAGGCAGCATTGCTGCTAAGCTGCTAAGTCGCTTCAGTCGTGTCCGACTCTGTGCAACCCCAGAGACGGCAGCCCACCAGGCTCCCCCATCCCTAGGATTCTCCAGGCAAGAACACTGGAGTGGGTTGCCATTTCCTTCTCCAATATTTTGAGAATGTCTTTTTATATAGTTTTGACTCTTAGCCATTTTACTATTTTACAAGTCTCAAAAAAATTTTTAAATGACTCAGTGATGGAGGGAGGGCTAAAACCAAACACAAGCAAAAAGAAATGAACCTTAGGGTTTATCAAAATAGTGATATAAAAATATTTAATTAATTAAAATAATTTACGGGCACAGTACTCTGATATATACCTTCACTGGGGTATGATATGAACAACGCTACACAGAAATCTTAAACTTTCCTCATTACTAGGTTTACTGTTGGCAGTGGTTTGGTGTGCCAATTTCAATATTATTATACCATGTACATTACAGGACAAAGAAAATGAATAAATGTATACTGATGTTACTGTTGACCAAGATCCTCACCTTGGGAGAGGAGAGATTCACACATTAAACAGGAGAAGAGCCTTGTGTACTGGGGACAATCAGTACCCAAATATTAGTAGTTTTTTTTTTAGGATAATTCCTGGCTTCCTGTCCCATGAACAGACTCCCCAGAAGCCTGACCAGTAAGGCAGCATTAGGGTCTCAAATATTTTCTGGATCCCAGTGGCATCTCTTTGGAAAACCACAGTCGCCATCCCCTCCAGGCATGCCTCTGCAGCTATTAAAGGTGTGGTGTGCTAACAGATTACAACTCCTTACTAATTAAATTGTAAGTCTTGCTTCAACTTTCTTAAAAAAAAAAAAAACCCAAGGACACTAAAATGCAGGCATCTTGAAGCTAGCACAGAGTCACTGTCTTAATCTTCAAAGAACACAGCACCCCAACAAAATCTATATCAGAGCTAAAGCAAAGAGTCCTTGAGAGCTGGAGAGGGGAGTTGTTAGCGTGATCAAGTGCAGTTAAATATCGCCAGAACAAAAAGTCCTGAACAGACCCTTGAAGTCTTGGCAACAACCTGAGAACCTTGTTTCCAAATTTATAGTCTGCTCAAAAGATCGCACTGCCACACACCTTAAATCTTGTGCTCAGCTCTAGAGTTCTCCTAAAAACCTGGGTCTCTCACAGTTTTTGAACAATAATGCTAGAGTTTCTCCACTAATTTTAATGGAATACAATCTAGAGTTCCAGATCTAGGAGATTCCTGGGAGGTCAACACATTGTCCCTCTGCTCTAAGAAAGAAGGCAGTTACAAACATTTTTTACAGAAGATGTCTCTGCTTGCCACACTGGTTCATGCTAGGGATTCAGAGAAAAAATAATCACAAGATCACCTTTCACATATGCTTCTCACCCATGTCAATTTCTCATGGTGAGGAAGAGAGATAACACGTACTTCTATTAACCTGGCTTCAGGCTTCCGTGGGACGTCATCACTATAGCTCATGACCTCTCCCCACACACTCACTCATTTTATTCCATGGTTGGTGGAATGATTTGTAAGACTACTGAGGTCTTCAACCTCATCTTCCCATTCTTCTACCTGCCTTGCAAAGAGCTCTGATCTGATTCTCTATCTCCTCAGGGTTGCAAGGAAGCCCCTATTTTACAACTGGGTAGATGAACCTCCTTAGTTCTGGGATAAAAAGCCAAGTAGTTCAGTATTCCCAAAGGTTTAAGTCATATCTCCAAATTAACCTTTATTACTAGCATAGGGGATACTCAGAATTCCATCTGCCTTATTCTTTCTCTCTCAATGGGTTGAAGGAATTGGAAAGGAAAAGTGGAATAATGTATTCAGTTCAGTTCAGTCACTCAGTTGTATCCAACTCTTTGTGACCCCACTGACTGTAGCACGTCAGGCCTCCCTGTCCATCACCAACTCCCAGAGTTTACTCAAACTCATGTCCATTGAGTCGGTGATGCCATCCAACCATCTCATCCTCTGTCATCCCCTTCTCCTCCTGCCCCCAATCCCTCCCAGCATCAGGGTCTTTTCCAATCAGTCAACTCTTTGCAGCAGGTGGCCAAAGGATTGGAGTTTCAGCTTCAGCATCAGTCCTTCCAGTGAATATTCAGGACTGGTCTCCTTTAGGATGGACTGGTTGGATCTCCTTGCAGTCCAGGGAACTCTCAAGAGTCTTCTCCAACACCACAGTTCAAAAGCATCAATTCTTCAGTGCTCAGCTTTCTTTATAGCCCAACTCTCACATCCATACATGACCACTGGAAAAACCATAGCTTTGACTAGATGGACCTATGTTGGCAAAGTAATGTCTCTGCTTTTTAAAATGCTGTCTAGGTTGGTCATAGCTTTTCTTCCTAAAATGGACTGGAATGGGTGAATTTAATTCAGATGACCTTTATATATCTACTACTGTGGGCAAGAATCCCTTAGAAGAAATGGAGTAGCCATCATAGTCAACAAAATTGTCTGAAATGCAGTACTTGGATGTAATCTCAAAAACAATAGAATGATCTCTGTTTATTTCCAAGGCAAACCCTTCAATATCACAGTAATCCAAGTCTATGCCCAGACTAGTAATGCTGAAGAAGCTGAAGTTGAATGATTCTATGAAGACCTACAAGACCTTCTAGAAATAAGACCAAAAAAAGATGTCCTTTTGCATTCCAGAGGACTGGAATGCAAAAGTAGGAAGTCAAGAAATACCTGAAGTAATAGGCAAATTTGGCCTTGGAGTACAGAACGAAGCAGGGAAAAAGCTAATAGGGTTTTGCCAAGAGAAAGCACTGGTCATAGCAAACACCCTCTTCCAACAACACAAGAGAAGACTCTACACACGATTGTCAATACCGATATCAGATTCTTTGCAGCCAAAGATGGAGAAGTTCTATACAGTCAGCAAAAACAAGACCGGGAGCTGACTGTGGCTCAGATCATGAACTCCTTATTGCCAAATTCAGACTTAAATTGAAGAAAGTAGGAAAAACCACTAGACCATTCAGGTATGACCTAAATCAAATCCCTTATGATTATACAGTGGGAGTGACAAATAGATTCAAGGGATTAGATCTGATAGAGTGCCTGAAGAACTATGGACGGAGGTTTGTGACATTGTACAGGAGACAGTGACCAAGTCCATTCCCAAGAAAAAGAAATGCAAAAAGAGGCAAATGGTTGTCTGAGGAGGCCTTACAAATAGCTGAGAAAAGAAGAGAAGTGAAAGGCTAAGGAGAAAAAGAAAGATATACCCATTTGAATGCAGAGTTCCAAAGAATAGCAAGGAGAGATAAGAAAGTCTTCCACAGTAATCAATGCAAAGAAATAGAGGAAAACAACAAAATGGGAAAAACTAGAGATCACTTCAAGAAAATTAGGGATACCAAGGGAATATTTCATGCAAAGATGGGCACAATAAAGGACAGAAATGGCATGGACCTAACAGAAGCAGAAGATATTAAGAAGAGGTGACAAGAATACACAGAAGAACTATACAAAAAAGATTTTCACGACCCAGATAATCATAATGGTGTGATCACTCACCTAGAGCCAGACATTCTGGACACCTAGAGCCAGACATTCTGGAATGCGAAGTCAAGTGGGCCCTAGGAAGCATCACTATGAACAAAGTGATGGAATTCCAGTTGAGTTATTTCAAATCCTAAAAGATGATGCTGTGAAAGTACTGCAATCAATATGCCAGCAAATTTGGAAACTCAAGCAGTGGCTAAAGGACTGGAAAAGGTCAATTTTCATTTCAATCCCAAAGAAAGACAATGCCAAGGAATAATGTATTGGCTGTCTTCAAATCTCCAACATTTGGCTTTTAATTTTAATTTTAAAAAGAGCGTAAACCTCTCTGGTCAGAGAAATAGAGGATTCCCCTCTGCCCAACACCATGGATACAGATTACAAGGAAAAACAGCTTCCCTATATAGCCTCATTACATATATTTCAGGGTGACTGTTGGCAGAAAACCAAAAGCACTGGTTGCACATTTGCAGGTAAGGATTACTAGTGGATTGAAAGCATCATTGCTCTGTGATCCACCCTCAGTTTCTGGTTCTAAGTGGACCAAGTGAATTTTCTGTTTGCCATTTCCATAATTGTTGATACTTTCTCACCTGCACACC
Source organism: Cephalophus harveyi (assembly GCA_006410635.1). Taxonomy (NCBI): domain Eukaryota; kingdom Metazoa; phylum Chordata; class Mammalia; order Artiodactyla; family Bovidae; genus Cephalophus; species Cephalophus harveyi. The sequence goes on from SJYT01030341.1 coordinate 705,040, forward strand.
TTTACACACACTATCCCCTCTGAAATGGCCTCTCTCCTGCCCTTCCCCACCTGTTGACCTAAAAACTCCTGCTTATACTTCAAGACTTAGTTCAAATTTCACTTCATCCTGGCCCTATCAGACAGAGTTAAATACTGCTTGGTGCTACTGTAATATCGCACTTCCACATTTATGAATTGCTATCATTACTCTTTCCATGCATTCCCCTCCTCTCAACCCCTACCCTTTTAGACTGAAAACTCTGGAAAAGTATAAACTGCCTTCTTTAGGATCTGTATCATCTCCAATCCCTAACCTAGTGCCTGGCATGTGGTAACACATAATAAATATGTGACGAGAGAGGCAGATAGAAAAAAGAGAGCAGAAGATACGAGAGAGAGAGAGACACAGATACAGTGTCAGGAGAGAGACAGAGAGAAATAGGAACAAAAGCCCAGAAAGAGAAACCAGAGAAGGGAGGAGAAGCCTTGATGAGGAAGGAAGAAAAGAAAAATTAAGTCATGAACATAATAACTACATAGCCCCCTATTCCTACAAAAATATTTGCTAAGTTCTCGCTGAATGCTGAAGACAGCTATCAGTGGAATAAAACTAGCCAGCACAGACAGGTACAAGGGCACGTGGAAACGGCTAAGAAGCAAAGGGGCTGCTCTGACAAACTGTCTAGAATCTAGGCAGACCTGCAGACCTTCATTCCCTTGCTCATCGAAGTGTAGGGGGAAGAGCGAGTTTGCTTGCTGCAAATATTCATGAATCCTCCCACGTGTGGAAGCTTTCTATTTCAACTGTGTTGTGAATAAGTGACTTATCTGCTTGCTAAGAGCATTTCCCAATTCTACTTGACTTGTCTCATGATTTAAATGCAGAAGAAAAGAGTTTAAATGGATTCATTTTTAATTTTGACCTCTAAACCCCATGGCGGGGCTGTGGGTCTCTTTGGTAACTTAAACATTCATGTTTGCGTCAGAAGGCACTTTCCCAGTAGTCATGCCGTAAATCTGCAGGATGAACTGTGAGTCACTTCTGCAGGTGTGGAGGTGTTAGTGTGTGATTACATAAGCATTCCCAATAATGGAAAAATTACTGGAAATTATGATAAAGGACAAATAAAAGCAGCAATATCCATTGAAATGTTGTATCTCCCTGTCATAATAAAAGATGGTCTGTGTATAAAGTAGTTTATAACAGCTAGCAAGCAAATCAACACTTTTTAGATGATGATCAGCCAAATCATCGTGTCCCAAAGAGGAAAAAAAAAAAAGAACAAAACATAAATAGAAATAATAACTAGCTGTCTGCTATTGTTTAGTCACTCAGTCGTGTCTGACTCTTTTGCCACCCCATGGACTGTAGCCGTCCAGGCTCCTCGGTTCATGCGATTTTCCAGGCAGTAATATTAAAGTGGGTTGCCATTTACCTCTCCAAGGGATCTTCCTGACCCAGGGATTTAATATCTTCCCTGTATCTCCTACACATCTCTTGCATTGCAGAGCAACTGGAAAGCCCAATAATAACTATGACATGTCCTCATTTTTACATTGTTTCTTCCAATGAGTGGATTATTTCTTCACAGAGTAAGGAAGTCCATGATGTATACAAAGCATTTCCTATGTCTACCTTAACGCATCTCTACTAGGCTGTCAAGTCATAGAAGTCAAGGACCAGAGTAATTCCTTGGTTTGCATTTAGCACTAAAGCATGTAAATAGGTTTTTATATTTCTTTCTTGGTGGTAACAGTAGTTTCGTTTTAGGGGTTCTGTTTTTTAACACTTTGTTTCCAGCTCCATGCACCCAGCATCTGCTGGGCACCTTCTCTTTGGCAAATACTGTGCTAAGACCTGAAAAAAATGTTGTAAAAAAACAAATGAGACTCGGGCTCTATATTCAAGGATCTCAGGATCAGTAGATTAATATAGAAATTCTATCAGTAGATTAATATAGACATTCTATCCATCAGCGTGGTCCCCATAGTTTCCCTGGGGAACTTAAAGAGAGAGCTTAGAGGTCCACTTTGCCACCCTCCATCTCTCTTTCCCCTCAAGCATGTCTCATTGGGCTCATTTCCCTCTTTCAACGCCTATTTTATTTGCCTCTACATCAATGCCATGCATCTACTTGCAATATCCTCTAAGCAGGTCACGGGTGTTTTCAGTACAATAATAGGTCTTACTTGTTTGATGTCATTCAGAGCAAGCAGACAGTACCTAGGCTAATAAACTGTTTTGTCTCATCTTCCTAATGCTTATTTGAAGACATGAACTATGTCTGAATTTTTTTTTTTTTTCGTGATAGCCGAATACTCCAGCATAGCACAGATTCCATAGAACACTCTTAGGAGTTATTTGTTGATTGAACTAATAGGAACATGAACTGCTCAGAGCAGAAGCACTTTTGTCTGCTGGTTGAATCGCATCCTCTTCTGGCTCTGGAAGAATTTTGTTCTGCTATTCTGTTTATTCCTCTAAGAATGATTTCATCTATCTCAAAGTGTGTTATGAAAATGAAATACTTTGAAATGCTCTATACAATTCTTGGCTCTCAGAGTGTGCCTTAGTAATAGTAGATGTAGTATAACTTAACTCTCAAGATTAGAGGATTAATCTCAGGATGAAGGAAGACCACCCCTCCAACTCTTACTTTGAGGGGTGAAGGAAATTGAACCTCCATACTCTGGCCTGAAATGTGTCTTCACCCTCAAAAATGCTCAATTTGTCAGATTTATAGGTGGAAACTAAAGGAATTTCTGAGAGTCTGTGTGAGAGCTTAGCAAACAGTAGTTTTTAGCTTAGATGTCATGAATGGGCTTCAACTGATTCATTAATTCCCAAATGCTAATCCAAAATGTGAACTCCTTATTACCAATTTACCTTATTACCAGACTTAAATTGAAGAAAGTAGGGAAAACCGCTAGACCATTCAGGTATGACCTAAATCAAATCCCTTATGATTATACAGTGGAAGTGAGAAATAGATTTAAGGGCCTAGATCTGATAGAGTGCCTGATGAACTATGGAATGAGGTTTGTGACATTGTACAGGAGACAGGGATCAAGACCATCCCCATGGAAAAGATGCAAAAAAGCAAAATGGCTGTCTGAGGAGGGCTTACAAATAGCTGTGAAAAGAAGAGAGGTGAAAAGCAAAGGAAAAAAGGAAAGATATAAGCATCTGAATGCAGAGTTCCAAAGAATAGCAAGAAGAGATAAAGTCTTCTTCAGCAATCAATGCAAAGAAATAGAGGAAAAGAACAGAATGGGAAAGACTAGAGATCTCTTCAAGAAAATTAGAGATACCAAGGGAACATTTCATGCAAAGATGGGCTCGATAAAGAACAGAAATGGTATGGACCTAACAGAAGCAGAAGATATTAAGAAGAGGTGGCAAGAATACACGGAAGAACTGTACAAAAAAGATCTTCA
>SJYT01030349.1:0-29129 GCA_006410635.1 Cephalophus harveyi
TACTAATGTTTCCAGATATCATTCCATGATCAATTTCTGGTTTAATTTTGTTATGTCATAAACATTGTATGAATATATGAGTATAAGATTATGTGGTCATTAACAGTGTATGATCAAAGCATATTGTATGAAATTATTTACATTTAATATTTTATTGCACAAAGTATGGCATGTCCTAATGAATGCTCCACTTGTACTTGAAAACGGCATTCCTGGCATGGCTCAGTAAAGGGTTCTCTAAATGTCATATCATATTGGTTGACAGCGTTATTCAGGCCTTCTAAGTCTTTATTGATTATGTTTTCTTATGCTACCAATTTCTGACAGAGGAACAATGATATCTGCAACTGTAAATATGAATTTGTCTGTTTCTTCTTTCAATTCTATAAGTTTTTGGTTCATGTATTTTTTTTTTTTTTAATTTTATTTTACTTTATTTTACTTTACAATACCGTATTGGTTTTGCCATACATTGACATGAATCCACCATGGGTGTATATTAGCTCCCAATCCCGAATCCCCCTCCCACCTCCCACCCCACATCATCTCTCTGGCTCATCCCTGTGCACCAGCTCCAAGCATCCTGTATCCTGTACCGAACATAGGCTTGTGCTTTGTTCTTACATGTTAGTTTACATGTTTCAATGCCATTCTCCCAAATCATCCTACCCTCTTCCTCTCCCATAGAGTCCAAAAGTCCTTTCTATACATTTGTGTCTCTTTTGCTGTGAAGCTCTGTTGTTAGGTAAATATATCTTTAAAATTATTAGGATTTATTGAAAGTTGGACATTTTCTCCAAATCATCTTTTTTTATCTAGTAAGTCTACTAAGTCTACTATGTCAAATAGAAAGAGAACTACTTACAGCTTTCTTTTGGATAGTCTTTGTAGGGTGTGTCTTTTTCTATCCTTTTTAAAAACTATCTAACATCTTTATATTTAAATGGATATCTTATTGACATGATATAGTTTGTCATCAAGTTTCTTAAAAATAAATCTGATGATCTATGTCTTTTAGTTGATTTCTCCGTGTAATATGTCTTTTTTTCTTTAGCTGTCTTTAAGGTTTTCTTTTTGTCTTTGATTTTATGCAGCTTGAATATGATATATCCAGCCATTTTTTTTTTTTTGGTTATTGTTTAATCTGATTGATATTCTTTGTGCTTCTTTGATCTGTGGTTTGTTGTCAATCATTTTGGAAAATTCTCAGCTATTATTTCTTGAAATATTTATTCTGTTCTTTCTTATTGTCTTCTCCTTCACCTTCATAATTAGGGTTCAAATTATGCATGATTTAGACCATTTGATATTGTCCCACATTTCCTGTTCCTGTTTTTTTTTTTCACTTTTTTTCTTTCTGTGTTTCAGCTTGGGTAATTTGTATTGACTTATTTGAGTTCACTACATTTTAGGTTGGCTTTATTGAAACAACTACTAAGCCAGTTGAAGACTTTGTTTCTCATTTCTAGAATTTCCACTCAAAACTTTCTTATAGTTTCCCTCTCTCTTTGTTGAAATTTCCTCTCTTCTCTTGTATGTTGTCCACTTTTTATATTAGCCTCTAACTTATTGATCAGTTATGTTTAAGTCCTTGTTTTATACTTCAAACATGTATGTAAGTCTGGCTTTTTTATTTGCTTTACTTTATACAGTTTATTGCTTTTCTTTACTTTTTGAATACCATATAATTTTGTTGTTGAAAATTGTAAATTTTTGATGAATGTTTGTGTGTATATGCCTGCAAGTGGGCGTGTCTTTCCTTCTGATAGGCCTTTACTGTGAAGGTGTGAGTCATTCTAGAAAATCTATACAGGTGTGAACTAGACTTGAGATTTGTTGTTGTTGTGGTTATCCTTTGAGAATCATAGACTAAAAATGCCTTTTGTGTTACCTTGCATTAAGGTTGAGGCTAATTTGCCATATGGTTTTGCTAAGTGTTGATTTCACCTTCAGTTTTAGTTCATCAACTTGCACTGCTGTTTTGAGAGGGTGTATCTCCACACTCACTCTTTTTGTAGCAGTATCCCAACAATACTCAGCACTCAACACATTAGCCTGAAGTTGAGATCAAGTAGACATTACTTGCTTTTCTTATTATGCCTTTGTCCCAGGCAGACACTGTGTCCCTGGATCTTAGAGATCTGGCATCCTCAGAATCTTGCTTTTGTCTAGTTCTAGTTCTGGAACAAGCATGTATTCCTATTCCGGAGCAGAGAATATGTTTGTGTTTTCTTCCAACTGAAATGTGTTTTCACCAATGACCTACAAGTGGCAGTATTTATTGCCTTTTCCCCAGCACTTTGAGGCTTTTATTCCATAGAGAAGAATGAAGAATCAGTTTGAGGTTTTGTGTCTTCCTCTATGGTTGGCATTTTTGTTCAATGGGCCCTTACCAAGAAATACCATTCCTCAGGACCTTCCCAGTCTTATTTGTGAGTATCTTTGAGGCCTTAGAGAAGATCTTCCTAATGGATCAGTTTCCCCCTTTATCAGCTGCCGCTCCCCTACATGTTCCATTTTCTCTTGGTAACCCATATTTAATCTTTGTTAATTTTAAACCATCTTAGCTGAATTCTTTTGGATGTGTTCAGCAGAATCAGTCTCAGGTAAGAAACTGCTGGCTTGCTATCTCTCTCCAGACACCTGTTTTTCCTTCAATTCAGAATTAGATTGTTGATCTCTAATGGATTCAAAAACAGTTGTGAATTTGCAGATTTTCTGATATCTCCTTGTTTTTAGTTTAAAAACTTTCCAACTTTCTACATCCTAAGTTAAAGCCCGAAGAAAATCAGTTTCCTTCTTAGTGTTTATCCACAACAAAAGTTTTAAAATTCTTCTGTAAGGATAAGATTGAACAAACATTAAGTCACTCAACAAATGTTTACCAACCACTTTTCTGTGGGAGATACTTTTTGGGAAGCAGCAGTGGATAAAACAAACAGCATCATTAGGATTTTGGAGCTCATATTATCAGTGGGGAAGGGACGACAGAAAATAAATAAGTAAGATATGTACATACATTTTAGAGTATTTTATAAGTTGTTAAATGATATGGGAAAAAAGAGATAAAGTGACCAAGAGTAGGGGATCAGAAGTTTCATTAGGGCTTGGCTTCCATTTTTAATGACGTAGTCAGGAGATAGCTTGCTGAGAAGGTATAGTTAGATTAAAGACTTGAAGGAGAAATAGTTCATTCATTCAATGAATATTTGGGAGGGAGAAACAGCATTTCCAGGAGGCAGAAATATCCAGTATAAAAAGCCCTAAGGAAAATCAACAGACAGTAAATGCTGGAGAGGTTATGGGGAAATGGGAACCCTCTAAATGTTGGTGGGAATGTAAACTGGTACAGCCACAATGGAGAATAGTATGGAGGTTCCTTAAAAAACTAAAAATAGGTCTGCCATATGATTTGGCAATCCCAGCCCCGGGTATATATCCCTAGAAAGCAATTAATTCGAAAAGACACATGCACTGGAGTGTTCATTGCAGCACTGTTTACAATAGCCAAGACATGGAAGCAAACGAAATGTCCATCAGCAGAGGAATGGATAAAGATGTCACACATGTCCACAATGGAATATTACACAGTCATAAAAGGGAATGAAATTGTATCATTTGCAGAGACGAGGCTGGAGCTCAAGACTGTCATATAGAGTGAAGAAAAACACATATCGTATATTAATGCATATATGTGGAATCTAGAAAAAAAGGTACAGATGAAGCTATTTGCAAAGCAGAAATAGTTAACAGATGTAGAAAATAATCATATGGAAGGTGGGAAACAGGGGAAGGAATGAATCAGGAAACTGAGATTAATATATACAAACTATTGTGTATAAAATAGGTAACTAATGGAAACATACTGTATAGCACAAAAACTCAACACTCTGTGATGGCAAAGAGTCCCCTCTTTAAATGTATCTGTATAGTTGATATACAATGCATGTAATATACGTATGATAAATAATACATATAAAGTCCCCCCTTTATATGTATTTGTATACTTGATTCAATTTGCTGTGCAGCAAAAACTAACATAACATTATGAAGCAATTAAATTCAAGTTTTACCAAAAAAAAAGCCCCGAGGCAGGTGCAAGGTTAGTATGTGTGTGGGCTCAAGGAGGCCAGTGTGGCTGTGGCAGAGTGGTCAGAGGAAGAGGGAGTGGTGTCAGAGGCATGGGTGATGGGCAACAGATTATGTATATCCTGGGATGCTCTGGAATAGACTTCCGATTTTATTCAGAGAGATATGAAGAGGCACAGTAGGGTATTGAGTAGAGAGTAATATAATCTGACTTTCATTTTCAAAAACATCACTCCAGCCACAGTGTTGGGAATAGACTGTGGCGTTGAGTATGAATGGCATAATCAAATTGTCATGCTATTTAATAAGGGTGACCTTTAAAGAAGATTTCTCCTTTGAGTCCAATTCAGAGTTCTTTCTCCCTTCCAATAAAATTGTATTTAATTGTCAAAAATGAAGCATGACTTTATTCTGCAATTAATGGGACTTAAAATGCTAAACTGCAAATCATAAGGGCTTAAAGCATACACCAGTAAAATTTGAAAACTATTCTGATGTATTTCATATAATCAACTTCTTTGTGATGTCCCTCCTTTGTCGTTCATCACATACATTTGAAATGTCCTGAAAGTGATAGATACTAAATTTATAATATTTTTCATCCTTTAAAAATTTCTTTAACTTATATTTGCTATATTTCTCACTCAACCAAAGAATAGAATACTTAAGGTTAGTATTCTGTAGTTTGAAGAAGACAAGAGCCACAGAAATGACTTTTTAAACTAAATATTCTGCTATTCATTTCCCACTTCAACCCTCAAAGTAGGCTCGTGTATATATTCACTGTAACTCAAATTTTCCATCACCCTTATTTGTATAATTTGTTCACATGGTGGCACACTTAGCAAGAAGCTCCTCTCATCACGCTTGTGGTAGGGACAGACCAAAAATTATAGCTAATAAAACTTGAAAATAGTGCTGATAAACAGTAGGCATATGTTCCTGTTATTATATCTTCCCATCCAAGTACTAACCAGGCCCAGCCCTGCTTAGCTTCCATGATCTGACAAGACCAGGCCTATTCAGGGTGGTATGGCTGTTGACCTATTATTATATCTTAGTGTGTTTAATGATACTATTTTTAAAGAAATCCCATCTCAGTAAATAATCACACATTTTATAATATAATAATGAAACATCAAATTTAATTCTGATTGAATCATCATGAATGAATTTATTTTATTTTGTAGGCTTGTTTTTTTTCTGACTGCCAGTTACTCCTATCCCCAAATAAAATCCCACATGCAGATATGTTGACCACCCTGTTCACTTCTAAATCCCTAATGCAAAATAGTGTCTAGAATAACAGGCTCTAAGTCTTGTTATTGTTGTTGAATGATTGAATGAAGTGTGATAATGCAGTGTTTGAAACATTCTTTTCTGATCACCTGTATGTACAACTGTTTCCTTGAACTCTCTACCTAAGATAATTTACAAATACCTCATATTCACTGTCCATAGCTGAGCACATTTCTCCTCATTTCAGATTCAATCTCTATGCGATATTTGACTACACTCACCATCATTTAGATTCTTGCAACCGGAAATCTGGGTGTCATCTTTGATTCAACCTTTTTGTTTACTCCCTGTATGTAGCCATTCATCAAATGGCATAACTTGTACATCTTGATCATCTTTCAAATTGTTTTAGTTCTTTGCATCTCCACCATGGCCACCACAGCTGAACCCCCTTCTCTTTCCTAGATAAGAGCAATAGCCTTCTGAAACCCTTCCTCTGGCTATACTCTCCATGCTCCAAAGTCCGAGAGATCACTGTGAAATTCAGATCTGTCTTCTCACTTCCCTGGTTAAAACATTTTGGTAGTTGTACAAACGGTAGTTGTCCCTTTTGTAGTTGTTCCTCAGATAAGGGCAAAATTTTATATGACGGTCCATAAAGTTGTACCTCATCTAGCCTCACCCTGAAATCTCTCATGCTGTATTTGGCTTCAGTTTTGTCTTCTAGCTATGTTTTTCTTGTAGCTCCTGGAATGGATCACAAACTCCCCACCTTTGGTGCCACACTCCCCTGATTCCACCCTCCACCCCACTTTACTTTCAACCTTTCCCCAACTCTTCTTTTGAGCTGAATTATATTTGCTTTTCAGATTTTAGCTTAAACATCTTTTTGTGTTTGTTTTGTGATGTGTTTTTTTTTTTTCTTGTTTTTGTTTCACTTCACAGAACAGGTTTGTTTTACCTATCCTTACTTCCAGAGTCCTATATATTCTCCTCTGCCCTTTTCTCTCTTTTGCTTCTAATTATTTTATCTTTAATATATATTACCTCCTGCTATACTGTAAGCATCAAGAGGTTATGAAAAATGTGTACTCTGTTTAATAATTTATCCCCACTTTTAGTATACTATTTTAGACCCAGTGTGCTATCACTGATGTACTAGTGTAAATGAAAAAATTGATGAATTTCAAATGAACTTTTGGAATAGAATTCAATTCTAATCAAGTAAACTGTGAACAACATAAACCTAACATATTCTATATAAAGATGAAGATCCAAATTAATTCTACATATCGTACTTTTCTGATCATACATTTTCATAGCGAGTTTGACTGCATTTTCAAAGAATTGGTTTTAATATTTTAGACAAAATGTCTAACCAGAATTAATATTACAGGAGTGTTATTATATTTTATTTCAAAGAAATTTGAACTAATTGCTAAGTAGGTATCATTTGTGTTTGAAGAAAAAAATGTATCATCCTTGTGAAACAACAAATTTGTACTTAGGTCATGAGCATCACTATGAACAAAGCTAGTGGAAGTGATGGAATTCCAGTTGAGCTATTTCAAATCCTGAAAGATGATGCTGTGAAAGTGCTGCACTCAATATGCCAGCAAATGTGGAAAACTCAGCAGTGGCCACAGGACTGGAAAAGGTCAGATTTCATTCCAATCCCAAAGAAAGGCAACGCCACAACATGCTCAAACTATCACACAATTGCATTCATCTCACACACTAGTAAAGTAATGCTCAAAATTCTCCAAGCCAGGCTTCAGCAATATGTGAACTGTGAACTTGCAGATGTTCAAGCTGGTTTTATGAAAGGCAGAGGAACCAGAGATCAAACTGCCAACATCCACTGGATTATGGAAAAACCAAGAGAATTCCAGAAAAACATCTACTTCTGCTTTATTGACTATGCCAAAGCCTTTGACTGTGGATCAAAATAAACCATGGAAAATTCTGAAAGATGGGAATACCAGACCACCTGACCTGCCTCTTGAGAAACCTGTATGCAGATCAGAAAGCAACAGTTAGAACTGGACATGGAACAACAGACTAGTTCCAAATAGGAAAAGGAGTACGTCAAGGCTGTATATTGTCACCCTGCTTATTTAACTTACATGCAGAGTACATCATGAGAAACGCTGGGCTGGAAGAAGCACAAGCTGGAATCAAGATTGCTGGGAGAAATATCAATAACCTCAGATGTGCAGATGACACCACCTTTATGGCAGAAAGTGAAGAGGAATTAATAAGCCTCTTGATGAAAGTGAAAGAGGAGAGCGAAAAAGTTGGCTTAAAGCTCAACATTCAGAAAACGAAGATCATGGCATCTAGTCCCATCATTTTATGGGAAATAGATGGGGAAACAGTGGAAACAGTGTCAGACTTTATTTTCCTGGGCTCCAAAATCACTGCAGATGGTGATTGCAGCCGTGAAATTAAAAGGCGCTTACTCCTTGAAAGGAAAGTTATGACCAACCTAGATAGCATATTGAAAAGCAGAGACATTACTTTGCCAAGAAAGTTCTGTCTAGTCAAAGCTATGGTTTTTCCAGTGGTCATGTGTGGATGTGAGAGTTGGACTATAAAGAAATCTGAGTACCAAAGAATTGATGCTTTTGAACTGTGGTGTTGGAAAAGACTCTTGCGAGTCCCTTGGAGTGCAAGGAGATCCAACCAGTCCATTCTAAAGGAGATCAGTCCTGGTTTTTCATTGGAAGGACTGATGCTAAAGCTGAAACTCCAATACTTTGGCCACCTGATGTGAAGAGTTGACTCACTGGAAAAGACTCTGATGCTGGGAGGGATTGGGGGCAGGAGGAGAAGGGGACAACAGAGGATGAGATGGCTGGATGGCATCACCGACTTGGTGGACATGAGTTTGAGTGAACTCTAGGAGGTGGTGAGGGACAGGGAGGCCTGGTGTCCTGTGATTCATGGAGTCGCAACGAGTCTGACATGATTGAGCGACCGAACTGAAATGAATATTATTTACTTGCTAAGTCATGTCCGACTCTTTTACAACCCCATGGATTGTAGCTCACCACGCTCCTCTGTCCCTGGGATTTCCCAGGCAAGAATACTGAAGTGAGTTGCCTCTTCCTTCTCTGGGGGATCTTCCTGAGCCAGGAATCGAACCCACGTTTCCTGCATTGGCAGGTGGCTTCTTTACAACTGAGCCCCGAGGGAAACCACCTTAAGTAACAGGACTTTTCATATTGAAGAATAAGGATCTTTTACTTATGTTTTGGGACTTAAATTGCTTAAATTTTTTCTTCAGTATTTGATATTTAAGGGTTATTTCAGTTTTGGTATTGAAAATTCTGGTGCATTTATGTATTTACATTTGTATTTAAACTTAAGGCATTAAGACAGAAGTACATGGGTAGCAGCAGAGGAAAAACTAAAAAGTTGCAGAATATAATAAAAATAAACATATTTAAGTGATTAAAATATTTAATAGCTATACCCAAGGCAAAACATCATATTTAAGTGTATGTATCCTGCTGTGTGCTTAGTCACTCAGTCATGTCTGACTCTCCCACCCCATGGACTGTAACCCCCCAGGCTCCTCTGTCCATGGGAATCGTCCAGGCAAGAATGCTGGAGTGGCTTGCCATGCCCTCCTCCAGGGGATCTTCCCAACCCAGGGATCGAATCCAGGTCTCCTGCATTGCAGGCAGATTCTTTACCATCTGAGTTACCAGGGAAGCCCATATGTATCATAAACAGGGCTTATAGCATGCGTTTACATTCTGTTCTTTTTGTTAAGACATCATTGGTGTTTATAATGTGGAACAGATACCTAAGTTCCAATATCATTAATATATGCCAAGTACTACTCTTTTATCTGACACTATTCATCACATTCTAATTAATCATCAAGCAAGAACTCAACTATTCATTTCCAGATATGGACCAATAACTCTTGGGAAAATTAAATCATCTTTCAGAAACATTTCATTCCTTGGTGCTAATAATTCAGTGCAAATTAATTCCCAGAATAACAGTCAGATCATATTATATAATTTTCTTTAAGATTCTCCATCTTCTGTATAAAGCTTTCATTCTGCATTTGAAACCTGCTTTTTTTTCACAAGTCGTTTGCAGTATTGTGATAAGCAGCAAAAGGCTATTAGAAAGTATAGTAAGAGCTTCAGTTGAAGCTAGAAAATGTTACAGAACACTTTTTGTTTTGTAAAGACAAATCTGCCTGGCTGGGTCACTGTGAACAAGAAAGAAATGTGGGTTATTCTCATTCTTTTAGTGATACTTGATATCATTTTAACCTTTGTCTTTTCACTATTGTATTTGATAACATAGCAATGGCCCAGTTTTCTAGGATAATTTGCAATTCAATCCTGTGCTCATCACAGTACTGCTGCCGCTGCTGCTGCTAAGTCACTTCAGGATCCCTGCCTGGGATTCTCCAGGCAGGAACACTGGAGTGGGTGGCCATTTCCTTCTCCAATGCATGAAAGTGAAAAGTGAAAGTGAAGTCACTCAGTCATGTCCGACTCTTCGTGACCCCATGGACTGCAGTCCACCAGGCTCCTCCACCCATGGGATTTTCCAAGCAAGAGTACTGGAGTGGGTTGCCATTGCCTTCTCCGCATCACAGTACATAAACACACAAATTGAAAAAAGTCCTTCAGTGAATATTTACATGTATTGGTTTTTTGCATCCATGATCTCTCTTTTGATGAGAGTGAGTTGCTACGGGTAGGTGAGAATTCTAGGTCCATTAGTGACCTTCTTTGCCATCTTTAATGTCATCAAGGCAATTAGCCATAGATTTCATGTGGTTCTCATTCACCTTAATACCCACAGCTGTTGCCATGCCCTCCTGGATCTCCCAGTTTATATTCTTGGACTGTGAGATGCCACAGAAAGAAGGAAGGGACCACATTAATGACTGTACCTTTTACCACAGCAATTCAGGGGCACCTACTTTATCTTATATTTGTAACAGAGACAGTAATCTTTGTTATTGTTCTTGCTGTTATTTTAAAAATGATTTGTGACATTTTTGAGTACTTTGCTCCAGTGGGACTTTCCCACATGTGAGTACAAATGAGGTAACATTGGGGCTTCCAGGTGGCACCAGTGGTAAAGAACTCATCTGCTGATGCAAGAGACATAAGAGATGCCGCTTCAGTCCCTGGTCAGGAAGATCCCCTGGAGGAGGGCATGGCAAGCCACTCCAGCATTCTTGCCTGGAGAATACCATGGATAGAGGAACCTGGTGGACTATTGTTCACAGGGTTGCGAAGAGTCAGACATGGCTGAAGCAACTTAATACACAAGGTAACATTAATACCAAGTAATTAATTAATTAATGCCAACTCCTTTTTGTTTTAAGAATCTTTTTAGTGGATAGCTCTTTTTTATTTTTTTGATTTTTTATTTTTTACCTAATTCATGAAGTTTTCAAGTTCCGTCTGTTGCAATAAAGACCCCAGATTCTCCAGCTCTACCCTCTTTAGCAGTTGTCCTCTGTTTTTATTGCTAGCACTTATAAAGTAGTAATTCTTCAGATATGTTTCCCTGTTTATACAATATGTGTCATACAATGATATCTTAGTGTGTGCAAGAAGTGTTGGTGGAACATTATCTAGTCACTATCATTTCAGTGATCCAGAATGTTTTATATTAGGCCAGTGGAAGAAAATAATTCTCGTTCATAAAAATGTTTAGATTGGGTATATGAGGAATGGGGAAATCAATTTATAAAATTTATATTAGCCTAATTATGTGCTTTAAAGATGTTTTATATGTCAAGATTTTTTTGGAAAAGAATGCGAGAGACAGAATCTTCATCAAGTAGAGAATGATAGAATTGGCTAATGGGTATAATACTCAGGCACCATCCTAAAGAACCAGCACATTCCTTAAGTGCATTTAGCTTCAGATTCTTGTGGGACCAGTATTGAAGCAGGGTTAGGTGTCCCAGGTAAAACGGAACCAATACATCAAAAGGCTTGGCTGATATCTGATGAATCAGCAGAGTCAACTCTTGAGATGGATGCCAAATGAGATCTAATCCAGGCCTCGATGCTTTCTTGAGATTGAAGCTGCGATTTGGCAATGTCCAGCATGAAGGATCATTCTGGGTAAGAGATTGCCCTCCACTGTTTTCTCAGTAAAGGATTCACAAGCCCCAGATAGCATCACATGAAAATTATTCTACTATTGGGCTGAGTTGCTTCATTTTGTTTCACTTACCAACTTGTCCTCAAGTAAAATGATTCTCACATTAAGAGACTTAGTGTTAAAAATGTTTAATTTAAATGATCCAGATGGTTAGTCATGAAGACTATAATTAACTTTGGCCTATTCATCTCTTTAAAGATTGAGCCTGGAGTTTACCAGTAGGTGAAATAGATCCAGGGAACTCCTGCTAAAAGTTCAGCACTACAGGGAAGGCCATGCTTCAAAGAAACAAAAAAATAGTGCATTACACTTAGGTCATGGATGGATGTTATACACAAAAACTTCAACACCATTTTTGAGAAGAAAAGAAAGAAAGAATTTGCTCAGTTGTGTCTGATTCTTTGCAGCCCCGTAGACTGTAGCCTACCAGGTTACTCTGTCCATGGAAATTTTCAGGGAAGAATACTGGAGTGAGTTGCCATTTCCTACTCCAGGGGATCCAGGCTCAGGGATCAAAGATGCATCTCTTACATCTCCTTCATTGGCAGGAGGGTTGTTTACTAGTTACTAGTGCCACCTGGGATCTTTAAAATCATAGTCCTTGTTTTGATTAAAAAGACAATATGAGCAAGACATGGAGAAGAATATCCCAGCTTATTATATTGAGTCACTGGATCACAAATTCACAATATCTTATGATGACTAATGGACTTCCCTGGTGGCTCAGACGGTAAAGCGTCTGTCTACCACGTGGGAGACCCGGGTTCGATCTCTGGGTCGGGAAGATCCCCTGGAGAAGGAAATGGTAATCCACTTCAGTACTATTGCCTGGAAAATCCCATGGACAGAGGAGCCTGGTAGGCTACAGTCCATGGGGTCGCAAAAGAGTCGGGCACGACTGTTAACTATGATAAACATTTGGAAATGTCCACATCCTTTAAAGAAGAACCAACATCCAAGAATGTCACTTTGTACACTAATTATAGTGAGTCACATTAGAAAACAATATATCCCAACGTTGGTACATTTTCCACAATCAAGGTGTTACGTGCTTGGATGCCATCATTGTAACAGACTGCATCGTTGGCTTCACTGCAGGTCCAGTGGTACAGTGTTTGTCCTCATGTCTTCACTTTATGCTTGGCCATCTGGCTTGCTTGACCAATGGTGTGTAGGCAGAAGTGACAGTACACAAGTGCAGAGCCTAAGTTTAAGAAGTTCGCCTGTTCCCCTTCCACCTCTACAAATGCCTGGAGAAAACTGTGCTCAGTTGTCCACGTGTCTATGGAGAGAGAGTGGCGTTGCCCTAAGTGATCAATAGGCCTGCTTGGGAAGTAGTACCATCCCAGCTGCTGCTTTCTAACACAGAAATATCCAGCCACATTTAGCCAACTTCCAGCTCATCTGCTGAATTGTGAACCTTAATTAATGCAGGTTGTTGGAAGCCATTGAGTTTTGGCTTGATGTGCAACTCAACAGTAGATTATGGATACAATCATCAGTAACAGTTCAGTCCAAAATGAGTTTTATCTGGACCACTTTTTATGACCCTCTCCCGAAGTGTGAGATGAGGGTCAGGTCCATACATCTTTTTTCAAGCTCTTTTTTCTCAGCTTTGCATCTTCTGAAAAGAGATGCAAAGAGTAACTACTGAAAAGAGAAGACAGTGTCACAAAAATAAGGAAAAAAGTGCAGCACAAAACCATCAAACTCCATATTCAGAACAAGAAGTACAGATCTTAAAACCAAACATTAGAATGGTTTTAAAATTTGTTTTCAGTAAAAAGCTCTTCATTAAATAATATTCTCAGAAATACACTAACTGATTCTAAGTAACTGATTAATAATTTTCAGTAGTTATGTACTCCACTAAGTGTTTTATATTTTTAATATATAATATATATAAAATATATAGAGACAAATAATTATTATAGTTCAGTATAGATGCCTGTGTTAAAATATAATCTCCATTAACATAGGACTATTTCCTCATCAAGGTATCCCAGCACCTATGATAATAACTAGAAAGAATAATGCTTTATTAATATTCATTAATGAATGAACAAAACTCAAGTTTCCAGCAACTAGCAAGATCCCTGTTTATTTTCAACTTTGTAAAGTACTTAAATAATTCTGAGTCATTTTGATTTCTGCCTTTGTGAATTAATTGTTCATATCTTTTGCCTTCTTCTTAAGGTTTTGACTAACTTTGAAAATCTCCCTGGAGTGTTATCCAGTACAATTCAAAGGGATACCCAGTCTCTTTGGGGTCCACTAGAAGAAACATCAGTCCAAAAGGAACTTAAAAAATGATATAAAAATCATCCATCCAAGAAATCTTAAATGCCTAGGGTGAACTTTTGTATATCAACAAGACACCCAGATTGTAAGAATATTTATGCAATTCTCCCCAACTATAGGGAACATTCAGTAACTGATGATGCTGTCTATGTGCTGAAGGAGATGGTAGCTCTCTCTCAGCTAGATTTCTATTAGTTTTCTTTGATTACCCCAATAATACTCTATCCATTTTAAAATTTATTTTTAATTGAAGAATAATTGTTTTACAATATTGTGTTGGCCTCTTCCAAACAACAATCTGAATCAACCAAAAGTGTACCTATGCCCCCACCTCTTGAACCTCCCCCCATCCCCTATCCCATCCCACCCCTCCAGGCTGTCACAGAGCACCAGGTTGAGCTCCCTCTGTTATAAGCAACTTCCCATTTGCTATCTATTTTACATAAGGTAATGTATATGCGTCCATGCTGCTCTCTCAGTTCATCCCACCCTCTCCTTCCCCTGCTGTGTCCACAGTCTATTTTCTATTCCAGTTTCTCTATTGCTGCCCTGCAAATAGGTTCATCAGTACCTTTTTTCTAGATTCCATATTTATGCTTCAATATGCAGTATTTGTTTTTCTCTCTCTGACTTACTTCACTTTGTAAAACAGGCTCAAAAAGATACATATAGTCTTACGTATTAATAACTGAGTTTCCCTATATTTTGTACTATGTTTTCTTTTTTTTTTTAGTTTTATTGAGGTATAATTACACAATTATAAGATATTTCAAGTGTGCTTTCAGAGAATTTGATGCGCATTGTGAAAGTATTCCTTTTATCTGGTGAATTAATATATCCATTGCCTCATATATTTTTATATAAATATTTGGTGAGAGCATTTAAGTCCTCTCTTGTCTCACCAGGAGATTCTAAGGTCAGGAACTATATCACCTAAGCTACTTGGTTGGTATAACTACCTAATCTAGAGCTAGATAGGTATATGGACTATTATAAGTTACTAATTGTAGTTATGAATTAATGTTTATTATAGAACAGATGTTTTGCATGCTATTTGAAAAATATTTTTACTCTATAAAGCTAAATGAAATCCTTGGTAAAAGTAAATAGAAAGTAGTAACTAGAACCATGGGTATCTAATAAGGGTTTTGCTTACAATAATGGAACATGGAATTGGCCTGAACAGATAACTGAGTACCGATTGCTTATTGTGAATATAGGATGCGGGATTTGAAAATCGCGTGCGTGCGTACGGCTCAGCCAATCATTACCCGCCAGCTGTACTAAGAACCACCTGTATAAAAGCAGCTGTGATTCAGAGCTCAGGGCTCTCGTCAAGACTCCACTGTGCTGGATGAGACGGGAGCCCTAGCTCGAGCTAGCAATAAAACCCCTTTATGTTTTTGCATAAAAAAAAAAAAAAGAATTGAAGATATTTGTAGAACATGCTTTATTCAAATAAAACTCTCTAAAAGAAGAACCACTATACAGTCTAAACTAATAGGATTTTTCAAAATGTGGTGAAAACATTGGATCATGGAAGATTAGAAAAACTGGCTGCAAAAGAAAATTTGCCAAAGGGCTTACTGTGTTTAGAATATCCCAGGGAGACTGGCTTTTGGAAAAACATTTCGTAGAGAAAATAAAGCTGCAAGCAACCCACAAATATCTGGTTTACTTGGCTAATTTGATATTCAATTGGTTGAAAAACAAGACTTGCTCTCAGTTAATATACATATGTGTAGGAAGAGGGCTTCCTGGGTAGCTCAAATGGTAAAGAATCTGTCTGCAATGCAGGAGATCTGGCTACAGTCCATGGGTCCAAAGAGTTGAATATGACTAAGTCACTTAGACACACACACACACACACCCCCCCCAGACACAGCATAGGAGGGGCTTTCCAGGTGGCACTAGAGGTAACGAATCCTCCTGCCAATGCAGGAGACATAAGAGATGCAAGTTCAACCCCTGGGTCGAGAAGATCCCCTCTAGAAGGAAATGGCAACCCACTCCAGCATTCTTGCCTGGAGAATCTCATGGGCAGAGGAGCCTGGAGGGCTACAGTCCATTGGATTGCAGAGAGTCGGATATGACCGAAGCAACTTAGCACACATGCACATGCATAGGAAGAAGACCCATATGTAAACTATCTATTGCCATGATACTGCTTAACAACCAGGAAACCTTCAGTTCAGTTCAGTTCAGTCACTCAGTCGTGTCTGACTCTTTGCGACCCCATGAATTGCATGCAGCATGCCAGGCCTCCCTGTCCATAACCAACTCCTGGAGTTCACCCAAAGTCTTATCCATAGTGTCGGTGATGCCATCCAACCATCTCATCCTCGGTTGTCCCCTTCTCCTCCTGCCCCCAATCTCTCCCAGCATCAGAGTCTTTTCCAATGAGTCAGCTCTTACATGTGGTGGCCAAAGTACTAGAGTTTCAGCTTTAGCATCATTACTTCCAAAGAAATCCCAGGGCTGATCTCCTTCAGAATGGACTGGTTGGATCTCCTTGCAGTCCAAGGGACTCTCAAGAGTCTTCTCCAACACCACAGTTCAAAAGCATCAGTTCTTCGGTACTCAGCCTTCTTCACAGTCCAACTCTCACATCCATACATGACCACAGGAAAAACCATAGCCTTGACTAGACGGACCTTTGTTGGCAAAGTAATGTCTCTGTATATAATTAAGCATTTCTCAAGGTTAGAGTATTGGCTGATCTTGTCTGGACTCATGTGGCTCAGTTTGTTTTTCCACAGAGGGTCTCTTCTCCTCTGGAAACAGTGGGCTAGTGGACTAATGCTTTCTCGTGGTGAAGACAACATTACAAGTAAAAATTCAAAAACATGCAGAAGCATATGTTGTCTCTTACAACCTAGGATGAGACCTGGCAAGCTGTAACTTTTGCATTTGATCAAAGCAATTTACATAATTGAGTTAAAATTAAAGGAGTGGAGAATAGACTTTGCCTCTTCAATAGATTAGCAAAGAATATGGATAATGGAAGGGTGACAAATTGGGCCTAATAATGCAATCTACCACAGCCAATATCTTTTTTAAACTTCATGTGTCCAGGTTTACAAGCTCTGATCAAGAGTACCAAGACTCTGGTATAGATGCCAAAGCTCTATGATATACATGAGAGTTAATTACATTGTTATTTTAATTTGATTGTCTCTGACGATATATAATGTGGAACATCTTTTCATGTGCTTATTTTTCATGGGTATATCTTTTTTGACCAGGTGTCTTTTAAGGGCTTTGGCCCATATTTAAATTGAGTGTTTTTGTTTTCTTATTGTTGAGTTCTAAGGTTTCTTTGTATATTTTGAACAATAATCTTTCAATAAGTATGTCTTTGCAAATATTTTCTCCCAGTCTGTGGCTAGTCTTTTCATTCTATTTATGATATTTTCTGTAGATAAGAAATTTTTAATTTTAATGAAGTTCTACTATTAATTATTCTTTCATGGATAGTGCCTATGGTGTTACATCTTAACAAAAAGCGCAAACCCAAGGTCATCTAGATTTTCCTACTGTATTATGTTCTAGGAGTTTAATAGTTTTGTGTTTTACATTTGGGTCTGTGGGGAGTTAATTTTTCTGAAGAGTATACAGTCTGTTTCTGGATTCACTTTTTTGCATGTTGATGTCTAGTGCCAAACTCTCTTTTCAACAAACAGCCTTTTTGAAAAGAATGTTTCTCCATTGAATTAACTTTCTCCTTTGTCCAAGATCATTCCACAGTATTTATGTGGGTCTATTACTGGGCTCTCTAATCTATGCTTTTGAACTATTTGTCTATTCTTTCACCAATATTACAGTGTCTTGATTATTGTAATTTTATAATTTTATACTAAGCCTTGAAATCAGATAGTGTCAGTCTTCCATTTTAGTCTGTGTCTTTGAATATTGTGTTGATTATTCTGGATTTTTCCCTTGTCCATATAAACTTTAAAATCATTTTGTCAATATCCATAAAACAATTTGCCGGTGTTTGACAGGGATTATCAGAATCTATAGATCTACTTAAGCAGAACTGACATCTTGATAATACTTTAGAATTTTGTTATCCATGAATATGAAATATCTCTTCACTAATTTAGTTCTTCTTTGAATTCTTTAATCAGTTTTGTAATTTTTCTCAGCTTCTGTACATATTTCATTAGAGTTTTGCATAATATTTTATTTTTAAGGTGCTAAAGTAAATGACATTTTTTTAAAAATTAAATTCCACTGTTCATTGTTGGCATATAGGAAGGCAATTTGTTTTGATATGTTAACCTTTTATCTTTCACTTTTGCTATCATCACGTACCTATTCCAGGGGTGTTTTTGTTGATTGTTTCAAATTTACTACATAGATGATTGTGCCATCTGCTAACAAAGATACTTGTATGTCTTTATTTTCAATCTATATACCTCTTAATTCCTTTTCTTGTATTACTGTATTACTTAGGGCTTCCACTATAATGCTAAAAGCAATGATGAGAGGAGATATAATTGCTTTGTCCTTGATCTTAGTGGGAAAGATTTGATCTTTTCATAATTAAATATAATGTTAACTATAGGTTTTTTTGAAGAAATAATCTTATCATGTTCCTTTCTTTTCCTAGTTTTCTGAGACACTGGTATCACAAATGTTTTGGATTTGGCAAATGCTTTGTTTATAATTTACTGATATGACCAAGGCTGTATATTGTCACCCTGCTTATTTAACTTATATGCAGAGTACATCATGAGAAACACTGGACTGGAAGAAACACAAGCTGGAATCAAGATTGCCGGGAGAAATCTCAATAACCTCAGATATGCAGATGACACCACCCTTATGACAGAAAGTGAAGAGGAGCTAAAAAGCCTCTTGATGAAAGTGAAAGAGGAGAGCGAAAAAGCTGGCTTAAAGCTCAACATTCAGAAAATGAAGATCATGGCATCTGGTCCCATCACTTCATGGGAAATAGATGGGGAAACAGTGGAAACAGTGTCAGATTTTATTTTTTAACTGAACTGAACTGAACTGATATGACCATGTGATATTCTCGTTTAGTTTGTTGATATGATGAATTACATTAACTGATTTTCAAATACTGAAACAGTCTTGCACGGCTGAGATATATCTTACTTGGTCATGGTGAAAAATTCTTGCTTTTTATATAATATATTGTTTGATTCAATTTGCTAATATCTCATTGAGGATT
The DNA here is from genome assembly GCA_006410635.1 of Cephalophus harveyi. Lineage (NCBI taxonomy): Eukaryota > Metazoa > Chordata > Mammalia > Artiodactyla > Bovidae > Cephalophus > Cephalophus harveyi. The sequence continues at coordinate 18,992 of SJYT01030349.1, forward strand.
TTTGCATCTATGTTCATGACAGATATTTATCTGTTGTTTCTTCTAATCTCTTTGTCTGATTTTGGTATTATGCTAATGCTGTTCTCATAGATGAGTTAGGAAATATTGTCTCTCATCCTATCTTTTAAAATAGACTGTAGAGAATCAGCATAGTTTCTTTCTTATTAAATGTTTGGGAGAATTAACAAGTAAACCCATCTGGGCCCATTTTAGAATATTGCTGCTATGCTATGCTTAGTTGCTCAGTCACGTCCAACTCTTTGCCACCCCATGGACTGTATCCCACCAGGGGTCCTCTGTCCATGGGGATTCTCCAGGCAAGAATACTGGAGAGGGTTGCTATGTCCTCCTCCAGGGGATCTCCCCAATCCAGTGATCAAACCCAAGTCTCCTGCATTGCAGATGGATTCTTTACCATCTGAGCCATCATTTAGAGGATTATTAATTATTAAATCAATTTCTTAGTAGTGTAGGCCTATTCATGTTGTCTGTTTCTTGTGTGAGTTTTGGCAGCTGTGTCTTTCAAAGAATTTGTTCATTTCACCAAGGTTTTCAAATTTGTAGCTATAGAGTTATTGATACTATTTCTTCATTATTCTTTTAGTGTACATGGGATCTGAAATAAAATCCAGCCTTTCATTTCTGATGTTAGCAATTTGTGTCCTTTTTTCTTCTTAGTCTGCCTAGGGACTTAATTGATATCATTCATCCTGTCAAAGAGTGAGCTTTTGGTTTTGCTGATTTTCTCTATCAGTTTTTAAGTTTTCAGTTTTCAGTTTCACTGATTTGTTCTCTAATTTTTATTTCATTTCTTCTGCTCACTTTGGAGGTAATTTGCTCTTTTCTTTCTAGTTTTCTTAGGGAGAAGTTTAGATAATTGATCTTAGATAATTCTTCTTTACTTATGTATGCATTTTAATACTGTAAATTTCTAAGCCCTACTTTACCTGCATTCCACATGTTTTAATTAGCTTTATCGTCATTTTCATTTTATTCTAAATATTTTAAAATTTTCTGAGATTTCTTCTTTGACTCATGTAATTTAGAAATATATTATTTAATTTCTGAATGTGTAGCGATTTCCCAGCTAGGTTTATGTCATTAATTTCTAATTAATTCCCTCTTGTTCAGAGAGCAGATATTGTATGATTTTTATTCTTTTAAAAGTGTTGATTGTACTTTGTGGCCCATAGAATGTTCTGTTCTGGTGAATGTTCTATGTAAGCTTGAGAAGAATGTTTATTATACTATTGTTGGATGAAATAATCTGTGGGTGCCCATAAAATCCACTTGATCAGTGATAATGTTACTTTCAACTGCTACTGATTTTCTGCCTGCTGAATCTCTCCATTGCTGACATACAGGTGTTGAACTCCTATTAAGTGAGAGTCGCTCAGTCATATCAGACTCTGCGACCCCATGGACCTTACAGTCCGTGAAATTCTCCAGGCCAGAATATAGGAGTGGGTAGCCTTTTCCTTCTCCAGGGGATCTTCTCAACCCAGGGATTGAACCCAGGTCTCCCACATTGCAGGCAAATTCTTTACCAGCTGAGCCACCAGGGAAGCCCAAGAATATGGGACTCGGTAGTTTATCCCTTCTCTAGTGGGTCTTCCCAACCCAGGAATCGAACTGGGTTCTCCTGCATTGCAGACAGATTCTTTACCTACTGTGAACTCTTTTGTAGATTCATTCTACAAACTCTTTTTGTAGATTCTTTTTGTAGATTCATCAATTTCTTCTTGCTGTTCTCTGAGTGTCTGCTTCATGTATTTTGGCAATCTATTATTTGATACATTCATGTTAAAAATTCTTATATCTTGCAGAATTGACCCTTTTATTTTTATGTAGTGTCTTTCTTTTTTCCTGATAATTTTCCTTTCTCTGAAGTCTGTTTTGTTTCAAATTAATATCTTTACTCCCACTTCCTCTTTTTAGTGTTAGCATGGTGTATATTTCTCCATCCATTTGCTTTTAATCTTTATATGTCTTTAAAGTACTTTTTTTGTAGATTACATAAATTGGCCTTTTATTTAGATCCACTCTGTCTATCACTTTTTAAATGAGTGCATTTGGACTGTTGATTTTCATCGTGATTCTTGATATTGTTGGATTAATATCTACCATATTTGTAACCATTTTCTATTTGATGCCTTCTTCTTTTTTCAACACTGTTTTTGTCCTCCACACTGTTATCGTGTTTTGTGATTTTAACTGAATATCTTATGTGATTTGATTTTTCTCTCCTGTCTTAATACATCAGTTATACTCCCCCCCCTTTTTTTTTTTTTTCATGGTACTATAGAGTTTGTAATATCTACTTACAACTAAGTGTAAGTTGACTAGTTTGGTCAGCTTTTAATTTTTCATGATGAAGAGGTAACTTCCAAGCTTCTTACATGCTGGACTGAAAAGTGGTATCTCAATATTCAGATTTTTAAATAATTAAAAATGTGAAAGATGACAAGTAGAATTAGTTGTCATGAATTAGTTATACAATGCAAACTGTAGAATTCAATCAACAAATGAAAATGTAAAAACAAAAATGTCTTTACACAAAAAACTATACATTGTCTAGAAAAGCATTCTGGGTTACCTATCAGTTCAGTTCAGTTCAGTCGCTCAGTCGTGTCCGACTCTTTGCGACCCCATGAATCGCAGCACGCCAGGCCTCCCTGTTCATCACCATCTCTCGGAGAATGAAAATGTAAAAACAAAAATGTCTTTACACAAAAAACTATACATTGTCTAGAAAAGCATTCTGGGTTACCTATAGTTATGTCTATTTTATATCTTATAGGAATTATGATTTTAGCTTTTTTTAAAAAAATTATCCCTTAATAGTACACTGTTTGAATAGTTCAATTTCATAATATTGAGTCCTATGATTACTATTCTTACGTAGTACTTAGATACTGTGGGAACCAGCTTTAGGAGTCTCAACCCTAGCATAATTCTTTTTTCAAAGAACACTCTATTCAGAGTCTGTTAAGAGTTACTGACATTAGTACAGAAAAGAAATTATGTGCCACAAGAATTTTTTTTTTTTAATTTTAGAGTAAATGATAAAGTGGCCCTGTGTTTCCTTGAACAGTTATTTTCATGTATTTTATTCTAATAAAATCTAGCTTTTCATCCTCTAACTGCTGGTGTCTGGAATAAAGCTTACTGGTGATTATTACTAGAGACAGAATCAGAAGAAAATAGAAATTATAAAGGATCTGCTGTTTTACTGTCTTCTGTGTTCTAAGTTTCATGGATGCCAATCACAGAATATTTCCTAGATTATCCCTCTTTCAGCATTACATAATTTCACTTACTTGTTACACGACTATTCTGAACATTTTCCTTTGGTTATTTATGCCAGTTCATTTTGCATTTGCAAAACGCCCTAGCCACATGTCTATTTTTTGTATTGGGTTTTAGAATTCTATAGAGCTTAAATTTAATAACTGGGTCTCTGCCAACTATTACCTAAGGGTAAATTATGTTTATGTTAGCATTAGAAAAGTATTTTCTGATAATGGGCAATTAATAATAAAATAGAGGGGTATATACACATTTGTGATGGAAGCTGAAAAATTTTTGATTACTATGATTTTCTGAGTGTTATAGAAAAAGTATGTCATATTATCTACAAAAACCTGATAGCTAATATGATATTAAATGATGATTAAACTGGATACTTTTTACTTAAGATGAGGGACAATGCAAAGAATCCTCTCTCATTGCTGCTGTTCATCATTGTACTGGAAGTTATAGCTTGTTGCATAAGGAAAGAAAAGGAAAGGAAATTAAAGATATAGATTGGAGAGCAAGTACTAAAACTGTCTTCACTTATAGGTGACTTGATTGTCCATGCAGAAAATCTAAGAATCAACGAAAAACTCCTGAAACTCAAATTTGAGTCTAGCAAGGACACAGGAATAGTAGAAGTCTTTAAAAAAAAAAAGTAATAAACAATTGGAATTTTAAATTTTAAAAATAATGCCATTTTTTAAATCACCAGAAAAGTCCTTAGCTGTAACATTAACAGAGTATGTTTAGGAAGGGTAAGCAATATACTATAAAACTTTGATAAAACAAATTAAAGTTTTAAATAAATGGATAAATGTTCATGTTCATGGTTTGGAACATTCAATATTGTTAAGATTTCAATTCTTCCAAATTTGATAAATAGATTTAGCACAATTCCATTCAAGAATCCAATAAACTACTTTGTAGATGTTAACAAGCAAATTTTACAGCTTATGTGAAAAGCCACAAGATCTAGGATTGCCAATTGAGTACTGAAGAAGGAAAAAAATTGGACTTACATTATACAATTTCAAGAGTAAATATAAAACTACAGAAATCAAGATAGTATTAGCAAAAGAATAAACACAGGGATCAATGGAAATGAATAGAGAGCTATCTAGAATCATACAGATATAGTCCTTGAAAATGGAACAAAAGCAATACAATGGAAAAGTATAGTCTTTTTTTTTTAACAACAGTGATCAAACATATGTTCATAGGCCAAGCAACAGCAGCAACCACCACCACCACCTAAAAATAGCTTAAACACAGACATTATACTACATCTTTCCCCCAAATTAATTTAAAATGAGTCATAAAGCTAAATGTATATTGTGATATGGTAAAATTTCTAGAGGAAATTATCTGACCCAAATTACCTTGGATTAGGTTATGAGCTTTTAGAGAGAACACAAAAAGCACAGTCGAAGAAAGGAAAAATTTACAAGTTGAACTTTCTAAATTAAGAAGACACAAGTTAGTGACAGGGAGAAAACATTTACAAAACAATATCTGATGAAGGATTTGTATCCAAAACCTATAAAGATCTCTCAAAATTCAACAATAAAATACAAGCAACCCAATTGAAAGTTGGCAAAAACCTCCTACAAACAAAAGTCTGAGACCAGATGGTTTCACTGGTGAATTCTACCCAACATTGCAGGAGGAACTAATGACATTCCTTCTCAATATTTTCCAAATAGTAGAAGAGGAGAAAATACTTCCAAATTAATTTTATGAGGCCAAAACCAGACAAGCAAAGTAAAATAAATATAACAGCATTCTATTATAGTAGCAGCAGATTATAAGCCAAAGTATGAAATAAATATTCTTGAGTCTGTACTAATAGACAGACACAAATGATGGAATAAATAAGTGTGGGAGGATATATCTCATACATAAGAATTCCCAGGGCTTCCCTGCCTCGTGGCTCAGATGGTAAAGAATAGGAAATACAAGAGACTGGGTTCTATCCCTGGGTCAGGAAGATCCCCTGGAAAAAGAAATGGCAACCCACTCTAGCATTCTTTCCAGGGAAATTCCATAGACAGAGGGGCCTAGCAGTCCATAGGGTCACAAAATAGTCAGACACAACTTCATGAGCTAAAACAAACTATTCTTCATATGGTCAAATCTATGTGTTAAGTGTTAGTTCCCCAACCAGTGATCAAACCAGTATCATGAAGTGGATTCTTAACCACTGGACCACCAGGGAAGTCCCATAACCTAGTGTTTTTAAGTCTTCACATTTCCTTATAGGTGCCTTTGATTTTCTCTCTAGTACTTCCAGGGGCAATTAAAAGAAAATTAAAGTTCTTACTATATCCCACTAATTTTGCATAGTTTCTGTAGTAAATTCTTTTAAAACATTTTTTAAAATATGGCATACTACATTGCAATTTTGCTCTGTAGAGAAAAGAAAGCCCAAGCTTTTTTAGTTATCTGTGTAGAATCAGTTTTGACATCATGTTTACACAGCAAACAATAGGGCAAAATACTTATGACTCTTTTCTGAATGGTCTAAGCCAAGATGTAATTTAATCCATATGCTTTTCACAAATGGTTCATCAATTATTGATTAGGCTTAATGAGTATGCTAATAAGCAGAACTCGAGTGGCTTCTTTAGCCCTTCTGTGCTTTCCAGGTCCTCATAAATTTTTGAAATGGAGGCTGCTGGAAATAGATTATGGATTGGTGCCAGGAAGCCATAATGCAGCCCACATATGGTGTTCAAGGGCTGATGTTTGTCCTTTCAGGATCATATCAAAATGTACTTTGCATGACATTTGTTCTCAATGTAAATTAATTTATAAAGTTTCCCCTGTGTGCTTGCTATTCACAGTGCTTCATGTGCACAAGAAATATTAAAACACAGATTTTGCTTATTTTAAAGGTTAAATTGTGGAGGATGACTTCCAAGTCATGTTGTCTGTAGAGATACTAGTGGAAACCTAGATTTTAAACCAAAATTTCTAGATTTATCTTCACAGTCAGAGGTCTTACTATTATCAAAATACTGAAACTAATATTCTGAACCTGACTCATTAATTTCCATTCTCTAAATGTCTAAATGACATTGCACTTAGTGATCTATCCTTTAAAATATGTTAATGCATTCTGATTATTATTTCATCAGAAAGGGAGAGTTAAAGTGTAATTGCTATCTTGGTCTAGTAAAGAGCAACATGAAATATGTTTAGAGCATAATTGAAGTGTAATTTTTGCTTGAGACAACGAGCTCCAAACTGTTGTATTTACATTTAACCAACCTTGGATAACGTGATCTGGAAATAATATGAATGAAAAGCCATTAAGTTAGCTTATTGGAAACAATTACTTGAATTTTGCTTCAGACATATCCAATTAGCATTCTAGTTAACTAAATAATCTCTGGATGAATATTATAATAGTAGTTTATTAAAAATATTGCAATATCTTGAAAATTCTCATTCAACATTATAGATGCTATTGTTGTATTATAAAAGATTTAGAATTCTTCCTTTTATAACTTCATTTCTTTCTCAAAATCTTGTTGCTCAAAAATATCCAGGGGAGTAAATGAGATAATGACATAGAGCCACAGTGATATAGTTCATCAGAATAATGCATTCTTTGTTTTAGGTTCAGGTTAGGAACCATTACATAATGGCACAGCTAACTGTATCCCTAACAACCTATGTAAAGAAAATGATGCAATAAAATATGATACTAGCTAGTGCTGAAATAAACAGAGGTGTTTTTGCTTTGCTGCTTTGCTTTTTTTCCCCAGTGACTGTAATCTGTACTATTCCTGGGTTATTATGCATCAAAATATTATTTCTTCTAAATAACTTTAATTCAGGTAACACCTTCAATACTTTCATTTGGAATTTAGTAGAATGAAAAATGTCTAATTATTTATTTCTCTTATTTCCTAAGGTTCAGATTGTCATTCTTGACATGTTACCATGTCAAAACTGTGATAAAAGAGTAAAATCAGATTCAAATTAAAAAATATAAATATATGAAATAAATTAATAGTGATGACAGAACAGTAGTTTAGAAAATGATGAATGAAAGGTTGATGAATTACACAGGTATTTCCTTAAAAAGGAATAAGTAATGATTTTACTAACCACTGAACCAAAAGTGTTTTCCTAGGTATCTTGTCCTTTGGTCAATGCAGTTTGAACTAGTCTTAATACGAATGTTATTCCTTTTACAACTTTTTGTTGTTGTTGTTAAATAAACTGAGAAACCAATATTCTCTCTTCAAAAAATTACAGCCACCCGAATGACATCACTTTTCATTGAATTGTATTCAATGTCACTACTTAATGTGGTAGACAAGTCTCACAAAGAAAGAGATTTAATGATTAAATTATGACATAATTAAAATGGTGACCAAGAGCTAGCATGCTTTTTAACTTCAAATGCTGTTTGTGATGTTACAGCACTCTCTCCAGGTCAATTGATTTCTGGAAGTTATCAATTTTAGTTTAAAGATATTTTACTTTCAAAAACACTAATCTCTTCACCCTTAAAAAATAAAACTTTACCAGAAAACCATAAATAATCATAGAAATATGTAGCAGGGTTCTAATTTACATTTAACCTTTGTTTTAAATGATTAATGGACACTATTTATGTAAACTATTTCTACAATGCAGCATGAAATGAAATTTAAATTGCAGATTTTACAGTGGTGTATTTTAGTTAGTGACCCTATCCCTATGAAGAAAAAGAAAAGAAAACCAATTACGTTTGTAATAAAGATGCTAATGCATTTCTTGTTTTAAAGTTATTTAAGTTGTGACTGTGTAAGAAACTTTTCTTTCTGATGAATGAGGAAATTCTTCTCTGCTTTGTGGAACTGATAAAAATGACTTGGTTGATTGTCTGCTATTAATATCAACAGCAACAAACTTCCCTTTCTGGACCAGCTACTGCTGGGGTCAGCAGGTTGGTGGAATCAGGCCTGGGATACTCCCTGACTCCAGACTGAGAGGAAGCTATGGGTTGGGTCTCCTCAGTGGAGAGGCTGGCCATATGGTCAGCTTGCTGTAATGTGGGAATGAGAACCCAGGGCACTCAGGGGAGATCTCAGTTCACAGAAATCTGTAGACCTTTCAGTAGGAAAGTTGACATCAAGACCTTTGAAAGTACCTTGTCCCTCTGGTCCCAAACATCCAAGGAGAGCTAAAAAGGTGAGCTGTTTACTTGCAAAATTTAGAGACTGGGAAAACAGCCTCCCTCTGCTGATATGGGAGGCTGAATGCTGGTCAGTTACTTAAAGTCATGCACACTGCAGAGAATGCTTTTCCTAACATCACTCACAGATCTATCAAACCTTGCAGTTTACACCTAGAATTTGATCTCAAAAATAGACAAAGAAATAACAGAACACCTGAAGTGAAATAGGTGTAAAAGAGAATTCTAGTTAGTGCTTAGAAAAAGAGAATTCAGTCAAATAGAACTACTTAAACATTTTTTGAAAAAAGGACAAATAAGATCATTTTTAAAAAATGAAACAAAATGCAATATAGGCCAGTCACTGCATAGTTGGTAGATTGGAAAAATGATAACACTTCTCTAGTTGCAGAGTTAAAATATAAAACTACAAAACTATGAAAATCATGAAAGTCTTGGGGTAGCTCCTTTTGATTGAAGTCCAGAATAAGGAAAAAAAAAAGTAGATGGCAGAAAGGAAACAAAGAACAAATAATAGAAGAACATTTATTTGAATTGAGGAAAAAGTAAGTCAGTATTTGTTTTATATTTATCCTAGATGTCATTCATTTCTATAGATAAATGAGCGGTATTTTTGAATAGGATAGAGGTGAGCTACATTATCACTCATATCTGAGAAAATACTCAAGCAAAGACTCAGACTAAATAAGAAATCAACAAGTAAAAAGCACAGATTGAGAAAAAAATAAGACTGAGAAGCAAGTAACAATATATATGTGTATGTATATAGGAAAATGATAAATGAGACAAACATTCAATTGCACAAAATCAGAATTTGCATTCCGAAGAAAAGTTATGACCAAACTAGATAGCATATTGAAAAGCAGCGACATTATTTTGCCAACAAAGGTCCATCTAGTCAAGGCTATGGTTTTTCCAGTGGTCATGTATGGATGTGAAAGTTGGACTGTGAAGAAGGCTGAATGCTGAAGAATTGATGCTTTTGAACTGTGGTGTTGGAGAAGACTCTTGAGAGTCCCTTGGACTGCAAGGAGATCCAACCAGTCCATTCTAAAGGAGATCAGCCCTGGGTGTTCTTTGGAAGGAATGATGTTAAAGCTGAAACTCCAGTACTTTGGCCACCTCATGCGAAGAGCTGACTCATTGGAAAAGACTCTGATGCTGGGAGGGATTGGGGGCAACAGGAACAGGGGACGACAGAGGATGAGATGGCTAGATGGCATCACCGACTCTATGGATATGAGTTTGAGTGAACTCCGGGAGTTGGTGATGGACAAGGAGGCCTGGCATGCTGTGATTCATGGGGTCACAAAGAGTCAGACACGACTAAGCGACTGAACTGAACGGAACATTAATTAAAAGTAATATTTTTCAGTCTACTAGTTTTATAAGCAAAAAATGTGCAACTAAAAAATGGAATAAATATAAATCTACTAAGGAATTGCAATAAAGCTCAGATTTGGAGAAAGTCAATAGAAATGATAAGGACAACACATCTAGTTAGATATAGATACATTTCAAATTAAAAGAGATATTTTATGATAATGAAGTTTCTTCCAAAATCAATTATATCAGTTCAGTTCAGTTGCTCAGTCGTGTCCAACTCTTTGCGACCCCATGAATCGCAGCACGCCAGGCCTCCCTGTTCAT
>SJYT01030349.1:29479-42168 GCA_006410635.1 Cephalophus harveyi
ACTCACATCCATTGAGTCAGTGACGCCATCCAGCCATCTCATCCTCGGTCGTCCCCTTCTCCTCCTGCCCCCAATCCCTCCCAGCATCAGAGTCTTTCCCAATGAGTCAACTCTTTGCATGAGGTGGCCAAAGTACTGGAGTTTCAGCTTTAGCATCATTCCTTCCAAAGAAATCCCAGGGCTGATCTCCTTCAGAATGGACTGGTTGGATCTCCTTGCAGTCCATGGGACTCTCAAGAGTCTTCTCCAACACCACAGTTCAAAAGCATCAATTCTTCGGCGCTCAGCTTTCTTCACAGTCCAACTCTCACATCCATAAATGACCACAGGAAAAACCATAGCCTTGACTAGACAGACCTTATATACTTGACCACAAATATAATTAAATCACTTTTATAAGTAAAGATATGAAAATCTATAATCATAATCCAATAAAGATCAGAAAAATAAAATTGAAAGTTAGCCAAAAATTAAATTTTATTTGGAAATTTTAAATAATTCCTAGGCAATATTGCATCAAAGAAAAAGCCTAGAGTCAAATTTTATAATCTCTAAATAGTGTGTATATAAAATCTGAGAGACACATAAAAACAAAAGACCCTCAACCTGCGTATCTTCATTATTAAGAAAGAAAATTCTTTATTGCCCCTCTCAAGAAATGTAACCTGTGGTTCATTTTATGAGGGAGAATAACAAAATAACCAAAAGAATGGTGGAAAAGAAAGTCAGTCGATATACAATCTAAAATAAATAAAGCAGAAAACTAAGATATAGTAAGAAGAAGGTAAAATGGTTTCTTTGGAAATCCCAAATTAATAGTTATGTAATCTTTTAGACTGCCACTGAAGGAGAGTCTAGGTATACAAGATGAGTCATAACAATATGTACAGTCACAGATATAAAAGAAATTAAGCAAATATTAGGTATAACTCTAACAATGAAAGCTGAAGACCCTGAAGGGCTATTAAGATTCCCCAAAGAGCACTGATATATGTATACTACCATGTGTAAAGTAAGTAGCTAGTGGGAAGAGGCTGCATAGCACAGGGAGCTCAACCCATGCTCTGTGATGACCTAGAGGGGTGGGCTGGGGTGGAGGCTGGGAGGGAGTTCAAGACAGGAGACATGAGTATACTAATGGCTGATTCGCCTTGTTGTATGTCAGAGACCAACCCAACACTGTAAAACAATTTTCCTCCATTTAAAAATAAAAATAAAAAAGACTCCCCAAAGACAGTAACTTCAACCATTGAGTGTCCTGATTCCATCCTGGCAGTTGGAGTTGCAGTTCAGTTTGGATAGGTAGATCTTTCAAAGTCTGAGGGTGACAAAGGTGGGGAGGGGCGGGGAAGAAGTGCAGGTTCCCCAGCACCACTGCTGTCAAATCCTCTAGAGGACAGGGGGCTGTCCTCATGATGGGCTGTGATCAGGCCATCGCTTTTGGATAGTATAACTTCCTTGAAGGAAGCATGCTCCAAAAGCTCTTCTTTATCTTAGTAAAGATAACAATAAAATTAGCTCCCAGATGTACCTGCTCCTTTTATCCTTATATCAATATTTATGTGTTGTCACTATGGTCCTAGCTTATTTTCAACCCCTCCCAGTTATATTAATTCATTCTTGTTTTTCCTTTACTATATCTGATTCCTGTCGAGTATTGGCCCATCATGGTGCAGTTCCCATTGTGTGTCACAAGCTACATTTAATGAAATAGTCTCAATGAAGTCTTCACTATAAACCTGATTTTTGCCTCTGTTATCTGTGATAGCTTTTTGCTAACATACATTGATAAAGAAGATGATATGTTTAGATGACAACCATGTCCCAGTGAAAGGTTGTTGTTGAATCACGATGCCGGGATTTTTGGTCCCCAGAGGAGAAGAATTCAGTCCGGGGCCAGAGATGAGGCTTGATCACTCAGAGCTTTTGTGTGATAAAGTTTTATTAAAGTATAAAGGAGATAGAGAAAGCTTCTGACATTGGCATCAGAAGGGGGCAGAAAGAGTACCTCCCTGCTAGTCTTTGCTGCTGCTGCATCGCTTCAATCGTGTCCGACTCTGTGCGACCCCAGAGACAGCAGCCCAGCAGGCTCCTCCATCCCTGGGATTCTCCAGGCAAGAACACTGGAGTGGGTTGCCATTTCCTTCTCCAATGCATGAAAGTGAAAAGTGAAAGTGAAGTCGCTCAGTCGTGTCCGACCCTCAGCGACCCCATGGACTGCAGCCTACCAGGCTCCTCCGTCCATGGGATTTGCCAGGCAAGAGTACTGGAGTGGGGTGCCATTGCTAGTCTTTAGCTGGATGTTATATAGTCGCCAGCAATCTGTTAATGAAAGAAAGGAATGTCTCAAAACTTAGAATGGCACCAGGCCCCTCACCCATAAGATGTATTTTGGGATAATCTTGGCTCCAAATGGCTCATCTTGGGCCATAAAAGGATTAACTTGAATCTTGAAGAAGGGCAGAGCACCATACAAATAGTGTCATTTACAAAGATTAGAGGAACAATATCAGAGTATAACATACTGGTTTATCAAGTAGGTTCTGAGCCCAAAAGGCTGAACCGACTTGAAGACAGAGTTTGGGGTAAATGTATAGTATATTAGCATAGCTTAAAATAAACATTTCCATAAGAAAAAGGCATTGGTTAACTTCAGGTGAAACCAGGTGTCATGGCAACACAAAATTTTAAGAGAAACCTCCTTTTAAATTTGTATAGAGAAGGAAAAAAATATCACTAGTTTGTTTCCTCCTGCCGCTTAAAAGAGATAAAAATGTCTGACACTTGCAGGCTATTTCCTCCATGTGGAGCCCCCTGGCCTTCCTGCCTGTTACCGTCTCACCAATGACAGATGGCATAAGCTGAACTTTAATACTTTACATATACTTTGTATATATATTGTATACATATAATCATTATATCTTTATATAATTCAGATTGGATATATATAATTGTATACCTATAATATATATCTACATAGTGTATAGAAAGCATGTGCTAATAAGTGTTGCCAATCTGAATTATAACAATTGGAGTGCTCCTGGGAGAATAGTATATCAAAAAAATTTTTAGGAGCTTTAACAGTTTGTGGAAAGCTAAAAATTATATATTAAAACTACTAACATACCAATATCTATAAATAAATAATTGTATTTAAAAGTTTTATTTGCAATATGAAATTAAAAGCATATTCCTATCACAAAGATTTTATTTGCTATATTCATATAAGAATAATAGTTTCCTGAGGCTTGTATTAAAATAATAAATTAGGCTAATTTCTGTTTCTCTGGAAACTATCACATTTTCTCAGTCTTATCTGGTATAGAATAAGCATGGAATAAAATTTCACTGGATTTCCCTGGTGGCTCACAGTGAAGAATCTGCATGCCAGTGCAGGAGATATGAGTTCTATCCCTGAGTTGGGATGATCCCCTGGAGCAGGAAATGGCAACCCACTCCAGTATTCTTCCTGGAAAATCCAATGGACAGAGGAGCCTAGTGGGCTACAGTCTGTGGGGTCACAAAGAGTCGGACATCACTTAGTGAATCAACAACAACAACAAATTCTCCCTACGTGCCATTTTGTGACTGTAGTGTCTTCGTGTCCCCCTGTACCCTTTTTGTACTATTCTTCTTCCTTGTAGGTGCTTCTGTTATACCATCAAATCACAGGTAACTTGAATTGTCTTTTTAAAATCCATATCCCTAGGATTTAAATGACTGTATGAGACAAAAACAAGGACTTCGTGTGGGTGAATAAAACAGTACTTGTATCATCATTTTGAGTGCACTGAGTGAATAATTCATCTAACAATCAGTTTAACTTAAAAAAAAAAAAAACTTGGTGTGTGTCATATTAATTGATGACATTTTAAACTAAATTTTTCTAGAAGTGTTCAAAAATTTCATTCATTTTAAAAATTATTTATTAATTAATTTATTTTTTTTACTTTACAATATTGTGTTGGTTTTGCCATACTTCAACATGAATCTGCCATGGGTGTACACGTGTTCCCAATCCTGAACCCCCCCTCCCACCTCCCTCCCCATACCATCCCTCTGGGTTATCCCTGTGCACCAGCCCCAGGCATCCTGTATCAGCCATTAAAAAGAATACATTTGAATCAGTTCTAATGAGCTGGATGAAACTGGAGCCGATTATACAGAGTGAAGTAAGCCAGAAAGAAAAACACCAATACAGTATACTAACGCATATATATGGAATTTAGAAAGATGGTAACGATAACCCTGTATGCGAGACAGCAAAAGAGACACAGATGTATAGAACAGTCACTCATTTTTATAGTCAAACTTTTACATCTGAAATAGAATGGAGGCATAGTGTTGTGATATTGTAGTCCCCTACCCGATGAAGCCAGGGCCCGGATTTTGTAGAAAGAAACTGGGTATGAAGTTTAATAAAGAACCAGACTGGACACAGATCAGCATTATGACTTTTCTAAGCAGGTGCAGAATTTGATGAAACAGAATCCAAACTGGAATTCTGACTTGTTCCTCAAGTTACAGCTGAATCATATGTACAGTAGCCATGGGTGGAGGAATTTATTATATCATAAATGAGGCAATATTTCTTAGATATAACTTCCTGCAGGGGGAAGAGATGCTGCAAAAGGTGTTCTTTTATATTAGAAAACATAACAATAAAATGAGCCATGAAAGTACCTATCAGATATATGTGCTTCTTTTCTATCAGTGTTTGTATATTGTCACTATTGGTATCCTAGCTCATTTCAGTACTCCCGCTTCTACTAAATTTGCTCTTACTTTTCTTTTGCCAATTCTGGAAATCCTGGTTATCGAACCTTTATCTCCAACACACACACACACACACACACATACACAAACTCCCACAACCCTTATATAATTTATTCTCTTGTTGGTGAAACACACATTCAACTAAATTTTTTCAAAATAATTCTGTACGTATTTCTAGCATGGAAATAATAAATAAATTAGTAAAATTATTATAAGCAAATACCTGTTGCTTTATTTTGATCCCTGTGTGTGCTCAGTTGCAAAGTTGTGTCCAACTTTTTGCAGCCCAACAGACAGTAGCCTGCCAGGCTCCTCTGTCCATGGGATTTCCCAAGTAAGAATACTGGGGTGGGTTGCCATTGCCTCCCCCAGGGCCTTCTCCCTGGAGATGCAGGTTTGATCCCTGGGGTCTCTTTTATTGGCAGGTGGATTCTTTACACTGAGCCACTGGGAAGCAATTTTGATGCTTGGGTCAGGAAGAGCCCCCAGAGTAGGAAATGTTAGCCCATTCCAGTATTTTTGCCTGGAAAATTCCATGGACAGAGGAACCTCATGGGCTACAATCCAGGAGATTGCAAAGAGTTGTACATGACTGAGCACACACACACGTATTTTGATCCCCACATGGCTCAAAATTTGAGAAATGGGATATTGTTTTATCTACATGAATTTAAGACTTCTTAAATTTGGTTTGAGGGTTACTCAAGAAACTTTGTCTATACTTAGAGTTATAGGGGTAAGTATTCACTGATTAAATTGCATTCTTTCTCATTTCCACAATTTGATAATTATGAGAGATTTTCTAGAACTATAAAAGAAGTGATTAAGATGGCTTATGAATGTATAATAGATGTTCCCCTTGTACAAAATCTGGAATTGCTGGATAAAGTACAACCACTATATTTAGCTTAATTAGTTTATTTAAGTATTTGTTTATTTATTTTTGGCTGCATGAATCTTTTGCAACACACAAGCTCAGTAGTCGTGGCCTTAGTTGCTCCATAGGCTTAGTTGCCCTGTGATATGTGGGATCTTAGTTGCCTGATCAGGAATTGAGCTCTCATCCCCTGAACTGGAAGGCAGACTCCCAACCACCGGATCACCAGGGAAGTCCCACAACCACTGTATTTTAAAATAAAAATCTCTGTATAGCCAAAAAATGAAAAGGAAATTCATGGATGTGAAAAAAATGTGTGACAAAGAAGCACAGGGAGGAAGGAAGAAAGAAAGGGAAAAAAGAAAGAGATAAAGGAAGGAAGAAAGAAAGAGAGAAGGAGGGGTGGAGGGGGAGAGGGAAAGAAAAGAAGGAAATTTCAGTTTGCACAGTACTTGTTCAGGAAGCACTGAATCTGTAAATGATCTAGTGTGTTGCGCAGATACCAGATTGTACTATCCTCATGGAAAATAGAAGACTTCGCCATGAGCCTGAGTAAAGCAGGAGCTGATATTTATCCTTTTACAGACACAGAGTTAAGACTTTAATAAACATCAGGGAAAGAGTTTCACTGTTAGCAAATGTCTCCTGCCTATAGTAAAAATATCAACAAGAAAAATGATATATGGTCTACATGTGGAAATTGGAAAATAAGTTTCCTTCTCAATCATTTTTAAGCCAATTTGGGGATCTCCAAGCAGAAACATTCAGAAAAACCTGGAATCAGTTTGATGGTGCCTTGTTCTCCAGGACACTTAGGAAAAGCTCATACAAGTCATTTTCTGGAGAGTCACATTTCCCACCCAGGTCATTCATGGTTTTGGCTGTTTAAAATCAGCAAGTTATGAGCTCACAATCTCAATTTAACTTTAAAAAGAAAGAAAGTAAGCTACCATGAGAGTCAGAAGGAGAAACAAAAGAAGAAGCAGAACTCTAACATTTTCATAAAAATAATTTTTAGATTAATTTTGAATTTTTTTGATCTACATCAAAAAATAAAAATAAATTAAATGAATTTTCTTTGCTTATAAAGGGGGAAGAGACAGCTGCCTTTTCTTTCTCTCTTGAGTCTTCTTGAAAACTTAACCTTTTCACAATGTAAATTGTTTTCTCTGGATATTGTGCAATCTCAGTCTCCTGTTTATAATGATCACAGACCCCATAACCCCAGGAAATGTAAACACATGCTTCCTGAGTCGATATAGAGGCCTGTCTTACAATGTGATCATTTGTCTCTTGAGGAGACAAGAGTAATTTTGTTAAAATTTCTTCTACTTTGGGGTATAAATAATGTGAAATGTCATTGTGACTCATAGACTCTTGAGGCTAACAATATGCCTATATTCTGTTGTGCTTAATAATAAAAGTGGATGGGGAAAAGGAAGAAAGGGGTGATTCGTCATGGACCAGGTATGACTTGACCTGATCACCCCTGATCTGCCTGATAAACTGGACGCCAACTCCCTCAGAGAGTCCCTCAATCTCTGCAACCCTCCTAAAGCTGCCAGCCAGCTACAAGACCCATTTGTTTTTAAACTAGGGTAGAGAGTAATAGCATGGGCCTCCTGGTGGCTCAGGGGTAAAGAATTGGCCTGTAGTGCAGGAGACTCAGCAAACACGGATCCATCCCTGGGTCAGGAAGATCCCTGGGAGGAGGAAATGGCAGCTCACTCCCGTATTCTTGCTTGAGAAATCCCATGGACAGAGGAGCCTGGTGGGTTACAGTTCATGGAGTCACAAAGAGTCAGACACACTTAGTGATTAAAGAACGACAACAGAAATAATAGTCGACAAGATACTTAGCAAAGGCCAGATTGAAACTGGACTTTAAAAAATTGCCCTAGGATGTCCTGTTGTTTTCCAAAGACTGGTCTATTTGTGGGTATAGATATTTGGCCTCCTTGGCCCAACTCTGGCCCCTCTGAAGGGCCGTCTCACCCTCAGAGCTCCCTTTGGGGTTGACCGTCCTCTTAGTGTGACTGTGTTGCAGTCCAGCTTTTCCCTTTGTCCAATCCTGTTTTCTTTCCTTCCCAGTAAAGATGTTAATCCTGAGAGCACTCCCAAATAAATATACATACTGCATGAAAATATTAAAAAAATTTAAACATTTGAAAATTAGTGTATGAAATTGTTAATATACATACACACACATATATATTTAATTAGACTCTTCCTTAGACAAGTTTTAAGATCGAGAATGCACTAAAAGTTATGAGGAAACTCTAGTCAATACTCTTTAACAATCTATATGGGAAAGGAATCTGAAGAAAATGAGTATATGTATATGTATAATGGAATCACTTTGTTGTATGCCTGAAACTAACATGACATTGTAAACTAACCATACTCTAATAATTTTTTTAAAGTCATGATAGAGGTTGAAATAATCCAAAACAAAATAAACCTTGTATAGAAGATTAAAGGCATTATCTATAAAGTTTATGAATGAAAAAATAAACTTGGAGACATTATTTGTAGCATATAAGATCAATAAAGGTTAATAATAACAGTATAGAAATAGATCTTAAAATGATTAACATTTTATATACAAAAAACTAATCTCAAACTTTATATTGATCATCAGTGAAAAAATTGTATCAGTTTTCTATTGCTGTGATGACAAAATTAACTTAAACGTAATGGCTTACAAGGACCCCAAATTTATTATCTTACAGTTTCTGAGATAAAAAATGCAATACATTTAGATCTCATTGAACTAAAATCAAGATGTTGGCAAGATACATTCCTTTCTGGAGGCTTTCAGAAAGAGGAAACCTGTTTCTAATAGAATTCACTTCCTATGGTTATTGGTAGGATTCAGTTCCTTGTGTTTTTAGATCTGAGGTCCCTGCTTTCTTTCTGGTGGCAAGCTGAGGGTTATTCCAGTTTCTATTGGCCACCATTCCTTGTTTTATGACTCCTTTCTTTCATCTTCAAGCCAGCGGTACAGAAGATCCTCTTCACACTGAATCCCTATGACCCATCTTTCTGCCTACCTCCACTCTTAAGGATGCATGTGATTAGATCTAGCCAAAGCTGAGCACCAAAGAATTGATGCTTTTCAACTGTGGTGTTGGAGAAGACTCTTGAGAGAGTTGGATCTCAAGGAGATCCAACCAGTCCATTCTGAAGGAGATCAACCCTGGGATTTCTTTGGAAGGAATGATGCTAAAGCTGAAACTCCAGTACTTTGGCCACCTCATGTGAGGAGTTGACTCATTGGAAAAGACTCTGATGCTGGGAGGGATTGGGGGCAGGAGGAGAAGGGGACGACCGAGGATGAGATGGCTGGATGGCATCACTGACTCGATGGATGTGAGTCTGAGTGAACTCCGGGAGTTGGTGATGAACAGGGAGGCCTGGCGTGCTGTGATTCACGGGGTCGCAAAGAGTCAGACATGACTGAGTGACTGAACTGAACTGAACTGAACTGAATCTGGATAATCCATGTAGTTTTCTCATCTCAATATTCCTAACCATGAAAATACCTGTGAAGTTTAATTTGAACCATAATGTAACATACTCATAAATTTTAGGAATTCGGGAATGAACATTTCAAGGGAGGTCATTTTTCTTCCTACCACATATATAAGATGGAAGACTTTTGTGAACTTGTATTCTGGGATAAAAAGCACTGCATTGTTTAACATTTCTCATTGCCATTGAGAAATCTGATCTCTATATGATTCTTACTTTCATGGAGCTGATTCATTTTTACTTTCTGAAAAAGTTAGTAGTTCTTTCTCTTTGTTTAACATCTTTAACTTTTATCACAGTGTGTGTATGTGTATATGTATCTCTCTGTGTTTTCCTTTGTTAAGTTGCAAATGCACTTTCAATCCAAAATTTTATATCTTCTGTAATTCTAGTTTATGGTAATTAAAAAAAGAAATATGTTCTTTCCTCTATATTCCTTTTTGTCCTTCTGGGTTTATTTCTAGATTAATATTTATATTTCTATTTCTACCCTACAAATCTCCTAAATTTTCTCATAATCTTAATTCGTCTTTGTTCCTATTTCATAACCTGTTCTAGAACTCAATACCTTGAATCTCATATTTACAAATTAGTCTTTGTTAGTATTTTCTGCTATTTAAAACAAACAAATACTGCTTCAACATTTATATATTTTACATCAAATATTAGCAGTTGTTCTTTCTATTACTACATGTTTCTGATTCATGTTTCAAATACCCTTCTTCAGGACTTTGAGAGTTGTTTTGCTTAATTTCAGTTCTTATCCTGAGACCCCATTTCTAAGATATAAAAACAAACTAGGAATATAATTTTATCTACCCTAAGAGAGAAAGCTGGATAAATTAAAAAATAATAACTTGAACCCATTGGAGAGCTTAGGTTGCTGGGCAGATAGCCTGAAACTTAATAAGGGTCTCCTTTCTCCCAGAGACAAGACATATAGACTTTTTCACCTGTAAGAGATAAAAGGAAAGATGTGTCTAACATACAGAGGTAAAAAAAAATTTGGCAACATCTTAAATAATTGCTCTATTCAGTTGTGGGCTAGCATAATAGCATAGCAGCCATGGGAGACACAGACACAATGAAATCTCTATCTTTTAGTAAATTCTCTTTTAAGAACTTCTATTTGGTTCCCGTGAGAAAGATTGGAGGTAGGAAGGAGGCTGAAGGCAGGGAGAAATCAAAAGAGAAGTTAGAAAATATTTTGAATCGAATGAAAATAAAAATACAACCTAAGAAAACATGTGGGATACAGTGCTTAGAAGGAATTGATAGCGTTAAATGCTTATATTAGAAAAATGGAATAGACTTAAGTTGATGATTCATGATTCCAACTGAAGAAAAAATAAAATTGAGCTAAGTAATCTTTTGAATTAAGCTAATTAAACCAAGAGAAAATGAAGGAAAGAAAGAATTAATGAATCACACTCTTAAATATATATCCAGATCAAAAGTTCAAAAAACTGTACACAGCAGAGTTAAATATAATATTACCAATATGGGAACAACCGAAATGTTCACCAGCTAGATATGCAATAGTTAGGTTGTGGGGTAATCACACGATGGAATATGAAGTGGTAGTGAAAATAAATTACTGTTTCATATATTAACCTGAATAAATTAAATGGGTGTAATATTGAATGAAAGAAACCGGACACAGGGTGTATTCTGTATCATTTCATCAGCACAAATTCCAAACACTGGCAAAACTCATCATGTTAGGGATTCAGTTCAGTTCAGTCACTCAATCATGTCCAACTCTTTGCGACCCCATGAATCGCAGCATGCCAGGCCTCCCTGTCCATCACCATCTCTCGGAGTTCACTCAGACTCACGTCCATCGAGTCAGTGATGCCATCCAGCCATCTCATCCTCGGTCGTCCCCTTCTCCTCCTGCCCCCAATCCCTCCCAGCATCAGAGTCTTTTCCAATGAGTCGACTCTTCGCATGAGGTGGCCAAAGTACTGGAGTTTCAGCTTTAGCATCATTCCTTCCAAAGAAATCCCAGGGCTGATCTCCTTCAGAATGGACTGGTTGGATCTCCTTGAGATCCAACTCTCTCAAGAGTCTTCTCCAACACCACAGTTCAAAAGCATCAATTCTTCGGCGCTCAGCTTTCTGCACAGTCCAACTCTCACATCCATACATGACCACAGGAAAAACCATAGCCTTGACTAGACGGACCTTAGTCGGCAAAGTAATGTCTCTGCTTTTGAAAATGCTATCTAGGTTGGACATAACTTTTTTTCCAAGGAGTAAGCATCTTGTAATTTCATGGCTGCAGTCACCATCTGCAGTGATTTTGGAGCCCAAGGAAATAAAGTCTGTCACTGTTTCCATTGTTTCCCCATTTATCTGCCATGAAATGATGGAACAGGATTCCATGGTCTTAGTTTTCTGAATGTTGAGTTTTAAGCCAGCTTTTCACTCTCCTCTTTCACCTTCATCAATATGCTCTTTAGTTCCTCTTGGCTTTCTACCATAAGGGTGGTGTCATCTGCATATCTGATGTTATTGATATTTCTCCTGGCAATCTTGATTCCAGTTTGTGCTTCATCCAGCCTGGCATTTCACATGATATACTCTGCAAAAAAAGCAGAGTGACAGTATACAGCCTTGATGTACTCCTTTCCCAATTTTGAACAGGTTCATTGTTCCATGTCTGGTTCTAACTGTTGCTTCTTGACCTGCACAGAGATTTCTCGGGAGGCAGGTAAGGTGGTCTGGAATTCCATCTCTTTAAGAATTTTTCACAGTTTGTTGTGATCCACACAGTCAAAGTGAAAGTGAAAGTGAAAGTCGCTCAGTCAGGTCCAACTCTTTGTGACCCCATGAACTTAGTCCATGAAATTCTCCAGGCCAGAATACTGGAATGGGTAGCTTTTCCCTTCTCCAGGGAATCTTCCTAACCCAGGGATTGAACCCAGGTCTCCCACATTGCAGGTAGATTCTTACCAGCTGTGCCACAAGGGATGTCCAAGAAAACTGGAGTGGGTAGCCTATCCCTTCTCCAGCAGATTTTCCCGACACAGTCAAAGGCTTTAGCATAATCAGTGAAGCAGAAATAGATGTTTTTCTGGAATTCTCTTGCCTTTTCTGTGATCCAATGGATGTTGGCAGTTTGATCTCTGGTTCCTCTGCCTTTTCTAAAACCAGCTTGAACACCTGGAAATTCTCGGTATATGTACTGTTGAAACCTCGGTTGGAGAATTTTGAGCATTACTTTGCTAGCACGTGAGATGAATGCAATTGTGCGGTAGTTTGAGCATTCTTTGGCATTGCCCTTCATTGTGATTGGAGTGAAAACTGACCTTTTCCAGTCCTGTGACCACTACTGAGTTTTCCAAATTTGCTGGCATAATGAATGCAGCACTTTCACAGCATAATCTTTTAGGACTTGAAATAGCTCAACTGGAATTTCATCACCTCCACTAGCTTTGTTCATAGTGGTGCTTCCTAAGGCCCATTTGACTTCACATTCCAGGATGTCTGGCTCTAG
>SJYT01030374.1:14026-25643 GCA_006410635.1 Cephalophus harveyi
TAGTTATCTTTTTCTTTCAGATTTTTCCTTAATTTTTTTTAAAAAATTAAGCTTTATTTTACTATTTTATTTACTTTTGCAGGAGGCAGAGAGAATCTGGGGAAAAGATTCATGCTGGAAACTAACGTGTTTGCCAAAATCATTTTGTTATTCAGAAATAAAAACAATATACTATTTTTCAGATGTTTTCCATGTTGGAGTTTTAATTATAGTATTGGTGGCAGCAATTTATTTTATTTTTCTTGTTCTTATACAGGACCTAGGAAGTGATAAACTAGAAATAGTAAATATTAATGAATAAATAGATTATTTATTTTATTTATGTTCTTGCTGAAATTACAGAGACTGATGATTTTACATTATTCTTATATAATGGCTTTTGACTTCATAAGTGAAAGTTGCTCAGTTATGTCTGACTCTTTGCAACCCCATGGACTGCAGCCTGCCAGACTCCTCTGTCTATGGAATTCTCCAGGCCAGAATACTGGAGAGGGTCGCAGTTCCCTTCTCCAGGGGATCTTCCCAACCCAGAGATCAAACCCAGGTCTCCCTCATTGGAGGCGGATTTTTAACCAACTGAGCCATCTGAAAGGTGATAACAGTTAATCTAGATAAGTCTAGAAGTGTACTAAATTATACAACAAGGTCAGAAGACAAATCCAGTTTTAAAAGTGGCATCATTAATATTTCATTTCAGTCAGACTCTTTCCTACTCTTATTTGGATAACAAAGAAGTTTGCTAACATTTTTTATTTTATATACTTTTTTGAATGCTGAATTTTCCCCAAAAAACTTTTAACTATATGACAGAATGTAAGGATATAAAGAGTTTATTTTAGAAGATCAGTCCTTACATATTTTGGGCTTCCCTGGAGGCTCAGTGGTTAAAGAATCCGCCTACCAATGCAGGAGACAGGGCTCAATCCCTGGGTTGGCAAGTTCCCCTGGAGAAGGAAATGGCAGCTCCAGTATTCTTGCCTGGGAAATCCCGTAGACAGAGGACCCTGGCAGGCTACAGTCATGGTGTGACAAAAGAGTTGGACACAACTTAGCGGCTAAACAAAAACAACCTTGTATATTTGGGTGTGCACAGACTAAGAATGGTTCTTAAGGTAGAAAATATCACCCAGTTGAGCAGTTATTAAATTCCAAGAGTCCTAGGCTAAGTCGTGAGGAAACAAGGCAATTAGCATGTACCCAGTCTAATCGGCCATCCAGTCTAACTGGGCACCCAGTCCAATAATAGTGCACACCACATAAAAGAAGAGATGAGTTTGTAAGCAATTAACAACGTAAATGTTAACCTAACACTATAGCTGAAGTAGTTATAGAATCATAGAGGGAGAGCTAAAATAATTTCTGAATAGAAAGACTTCATAGAAAAGATGGGCCTTAAAGGATGACTGGCATTTCTTCAAGTAAAGAAAGGGAAGAAAGATAGGAAGATGTTCTAAGCAGAGGGAGGAACACATCTAGGTGCAAAGAGCATCTGGAGTCACAGGACCCACAAGGAGCAGTTATAGGAAAGGAGGCCAGAATTTGAACGCCAATATATTCATCTGGACTATGATTAGCCACAGAAGGAATGATGTGCTACAGTAAATGATGATAATCATTGTGGGTATTGGAGAGGGAAGGATTGGAAGCAAGGGGGCCATTAGGAGAGCACTGAAATAATGTTGAGCAAAAGATGATATCAACCGGATAAAGACAAGAAGAATCTGAATGAAAATAAGTCCTTAGAGGTACTTTAGACATTAATTTACAGGGTCTGGGGTAAAATTACTTTTAGAGAGTGAAAGGAATAAAAAAGCCACAAGTGTGTCTGTTGGATCCTGGGTACATGGGACTATATTACATTAACTGAAATAAGAAAGTCAGAAAAAGGAGAATTTGTAAGGGTGAGTACAAGTGAATATACTCATAGTTGAACTTGGTACACTTGACAAGAAGACTACATATACCCAGGTGGAGACAGTTAGTTAAAATTGGACATATACATCTAGATTTGACAAAATTATTTGATCCTGCAGCTAGCTGCTAGGGCTTTGGGAATCATTGCCATACTAGCAGAGATTGAAAAGGGCTCAACTTAAGTGTCAATACTTCAGATAAGAAATAAAAGGTCTCAGCTGAAAGCTTGAGAACTTTACCAGGAGCTCTCTTTCATTGCACAGCAGGTACTCCCATCTTTCTCCTAACTCTGGACTGCTGAAATCTCTGCTTGGCTTTTGAACCTCTTAATGGTGCTTTTAGTCTTGTTTCTTGGAATCTGGCCCCAGATATGTAACGTTATATTCAGGTTATTGACCTTTTAAGCCTTGACTGCTTCCATAACCCTAAATCCAATATTTTTCTACTCAGTTCAGTGAGATACCACAAACTTGAGCCTGTTACTTCCTCTACAGGTCTGTTTCTTGCAGTGAATAAACAAAATTCTGTGACAGGGAAAGTCTACAGAAAAATTCAGCTCATCACAACATATTTTCCTTCTCTCTGGTATATTGACTAGTAAATTCTTGGCTTTTTAAAATTTTCTGATGGCTTCAAATAGTCATTTTTTGAAACAATATTATATCTAGATTCTACAGTTTGTCATGGTGGGATGATTAATCTGGTAACAAGGATTCTATCACAGGCAGATGTGAAAGTCGCCCCTGTAGTATCTTGTATGTAGCTATTAAAGAACCTCTGCAGTATTCTTTAGTTATAGCTATAACTCTTTCTCTTACTAGATTTAAGGACAGGGGATTGTCATTTACTTTATCGTATTTTAATTTATTGGCCTTCCTAGGTAGTGCTAGTGGTAAAGAACCAGTCTGTCAATGCAGGTAGACGTGAAAAGATGTGGTTTGATCCCTGGAGGGGGGCACAGCAACCCACTCCAGTAGTCTTGCCTCAAGAATCCCATGGACAGAGGAGCCTAGCAAGTTACAGATCATGGGGTCACAGAGTCGGACACAACTGAAATGACTTGGCATACATGCTTGCATTTTACATTATATCTTCTTTCTAGTTCCAGCATGTAGTATCTGGCATCAATAAATAATACAGGGGTAAATAATGAGCTTTGAAGAGTACAAAAATTTTCTGAGAGCTATAGGGTAAGGAGATCATCTGACCCTGGTGTTAAAAAAAAAAAAAAGAATCCATCTTTACATTACATTCTCCTTATTCTAAACTTCCTGATGGTTCCTTCCTACCACCCTGTCTTTTAACCACATTTTATTGATATAAAATAATCTATTTTTCTTTTTTTATCTCTCTATTAAATTCCTTTTCCTTCTTTAGATTCTGGCTAAGCAGCATCTCCTTGGTGAAGGCATCCTCAACCTTCTCCCTTCCTTGTGCTACTTTAATGTTTTTAATTTTTACTGTTATATTTACTATGGCTGACATGCTTGACTCTCCTGTAGAGATAACTGAATGTGGTGGAGTTTGTACTAACCATTCCCAAACTCGTGGGACTGTCATTAGCCAGTCTCCATATAGGACTTGTAGGCTATGGATGAGTTTGCTTGTTTTTTTCCTTTAAATTTTACACACAGAGACACATACACACAGACACACACACACTTTGATGTATGGATTATTAGGCTATTTTATAAAAGAAAAAACTGAGGTTCAGAGAATTCAGGAAAACTATCCAAATCAATAAAGACAGTAAGCGATATAACAGGTATCAAAACACTTTTTATTCATTTCTATTCTTGCTCATCATGGTGATGTCTGGCAAGGTAGACACTATATAAATCTTGTGGAACAGAATATATCTACTTTATCCTATTATATCAATTATGCCTTTGTGCTATTTTATGTTACATTATATTGTATTACATTGTAATGAGATATGTCAGGATTATTTTATCATCAAGGTTACCCATTTGTAGGTTAATCACCAAGCAATGAGACTGATTTATCATCAGTTATTTTAGGAGAAACAATAAAAAGACAGCAATGAATCATTTACTCAATAAAATCAATCGCATGAAAACCAGAACATTTAACAGGTTATATAAATATGCAGTTTTCTTAAAATTGTAGAACTTCCAGATACAAGGAACGTGTTAGTAAAATGTATTGCTTCAACAATTTGAAAACCTGGGTGAAAGTAAATTATAAGCTGACTTCATTTATAGGTCAACAAAGGCTTCATCATTAAAATAACATGAGATGACTACTTGTGACAACATATGAATGCAGACAAGAGATTTGGGGCTCAAGTTTTAGCAGTGCCTCCTGAAACTTAGTGGACTTTATTAGTCACATTATTCATTTGCATTGGCTGCTGAAGGAATTTTTCATGTTAAAGAACATTATAATTATTTTTTGAGAAACAATTAAAGCTAGGCAAAGGAAAGAGTTTTCCCTCTGTGACACTAGAATAAGAATCATATTATCATAAGCTTAACAGAAAGAATCATCAGAGAGAAGTGAATTGTTATCTTCATGAAAAATCTACTATAATTAATCATGTATTGTATACATTATTATGTATACCTAATACAAAATACAACTTAACTACATGATACAAAGGATGCTAAAGAGCTATGCTATTCCCTGATTCATCACATTGTGAATTGCATAGTAAAAAAGAAAAAAGTGGTAATACATAGTATTTCAGGATCAGAATGAAAGGACATACAATCAATAGGCTTACACTCACACACACAGGTGCACACAGATTTACACAGTTAAATCTTTGCAACCAATAAGCAGATTCTGTGCTCTGTGAAAGGTCAGCAGTATAGTATGCTAATTTGTTTTTTGCACTGTAACCTAGCACTTTCCCAGGCTATCTTGTTCCCTACGTATTTTGTGTATGTTGAAAGAGTTTGAAATAATTTCAATCATTTGAGAACTAATTTACTCAAGTAAATTACAAAACACCACCTAAAGTAAATAGAAAGAGTCTGATTATTGAAGCTCTTTTTCATGTCCTTATCAATGAATCCACTTTATAAAGAGATTAGCAAGCTACATGTTAGTAGTGCTAGTGGTAGTTTCCAAAGTTTCACACAAGCTGATTCCAGGTTTAAGTTTGAAAAGAAAGATAAAATAAACAGCACATGTAAATCAATTTTCAAGTTGCCTTCATTTCTTGCATTAATTGGGTTATATATCACATACCTCATTAAGGGATGGAGACAGGATTCACTGATATTTTACCACTGAGGAACCTGGGAATTTCCATATATGTGTGTATTATATGTGTATATTCAGCAGTATACATATGTGAAAAAAAATATATATATATATACAGAGAGAGAGATTTCCCATATGGCTCAGTGGTAAAAAATCTGCCTGCCAATGCAGGAGACTTAGAAGATGTGAGTTCAATACCTGGGTTGGGAAGATTCCCTGAAGAAGGAAATGATAATCCTTTTCAGTATCCTTGCCTGGGAAATCCCATGGAGAGAGACACCTTTGGAGGGCAGGGAGCACTACAGGCTTAGACACGACTAAGCAGGCAAAGTCTATGGGGTCCCAAAAGAGTCAGACATGAATATATTAAAATTACTGGCTCCCTTTTCTATATACCACCACTAGGCCAATGCTAGGAACAAATATGAGAACATCAACATAAAGAAATCATTGTGGCACAAAGAACATGGTAATCAAAGTACCTTACTTCCTTTGAGCACTACTTCCTCAAGGGATACTGACTTGAAGTGGACAATGGATTCCTCTCAGTAGAACCTTTGCTTTGGAAAGTGAAGGAAGATTGGGATATGACACAAATTGCAATGAAGGCATCACAGGTACAGATTTAGAGAGACAGAGGTGAAGGAAGAAATCAGAAGGCTTCCATTATATCAAGGACATGATGTAGGAATAGGAAAGTAAATAGGATTCAGCAGAAATATTAAAATTTTCAGAAATTTACATTTAACTGACTCTCTTGCTTTTAGTTCTCAGAGGAGGTCTTACAAATAGCTGTGAAAAGAAGAAAAGCAAAAAGCAAAAGAGAAAGGGAAAGATATACCCATTTGAATGCAAAATTCCAAAGCATAGCAAGGAGAGCTAAGAAAGCCTTCCTCAGAGATCGGTGCAAAGAAAGAGAGGAAAACAATAAAATGGGAAAGACTAGAGATCTCTTCAAGAAAATTAGAGATACTAAGGGAACATTTCATACAAAGGTGGGCTCAATAAAGAACAGAAATGGTAGGCACCTAACAGAAGCAGAAGATATTAAGAAGAGGTGGCAAGAATACACAGAGGAATGGTACAAAAGGGACCTTCATAACCCAGATGATCACAATGGTGTGGTCACCAACCTAGAGCCAGACATCCTGGAATGTGAAGTCATGTGGGCCTTAGGAAGCAAAACTATGAACAAAACTAGTGGAGGTGATGGGATTTTCCAGGCAAGAATACTGGAGTGGACTGCCATTTCCTTCTCCAGGGTATCTTCCCAACCCAGGGATCGAATCCGGGTCTCCTGTGTTGCAGGAGTTGCTTTATCGTCTGAGCCACTAGAGAAGCCCACAATTCCAGCTGAGCTATTTCAAATCCTGGAAGATGATGCCGTTAGAGTGCTGCACTCAACATGCCAGCAAATTTGGAAAACTCAGCATGGCCACAGGACTGGAAAAGGTCAGTTTTCATTCCAATTCCAAAGAAAGGCAATGCCAAAGAATGCTCAAAATACCACACAATTGCACTCATCTCACATGCTAGTAAAGTGATGCTCAAAATTCTCCAAGCCAGGCTTCAGCAATACATGAACCATGAACTTCCAGATGTTCAAGCTGGATTTAGAAAAGGCAGAGGAACCAGAGATCAAATTGCCAACATCTGCTGGATCATCGAAAAAGCAAGAGAGTTCCAGAAAAACATCTATTTCTGNCCAAGCCAGGCTTCAGCAACACGTGAACCGTGAACTTCCAGATGTTCAAGCTGGATTTAGAAAAGGCAGAGGAACCAGAGATCAAATTGCCAACATCTGCTGGATCATCGAAAAAGCAAGAGAGTTCCAGAAAAACATCTATTTCTGCTTTATTGACTATGCCAAAGCCTTTGACTGTGTGGATCACAATAAACTGTGGAAAATTCTGAGAGATGGGAATACCAGGGCAACTGACCTGCCTCCTGAGAAATCTGTATGCAGGTCAGGAAGCAACAGTTAGAACTGGACATGGAACAACAGACTGGTTCTAAATTGGGAAAGAGTACGTCAAGACTGTATATTGTCACCGTGCTTATTTAACTTATATGCAGAGTACATCATGAGAAACAGTGGGCTGGATGAAGCACAAGCTGGAATCAAGGTTGCCAAGGGAAATATCAATAACCTCAGATATGCAGACAACACCACCCATAAGGCAGAAAGTGAAGAAGAACTAAAGAGCCTCTTGACAAAAATGAAAGAGAAGCATGAAAAAGTTGGCTTAAAGCTCAACATTCAGAAAGCTAAGATCATGTCATCCAGTCACATCACTTCATGGCAAATAGATGGAGAAACAGTGGAAACAGTGGCTGACTTTACTTTGGGGGGCTCCAAAATCACTGCAGATGATGACTGTAGCCATGAAATTAAAAGTGCTTACTCCCTGGCAGGAAAGTTATGACCAACCTAGACAGCATATTAAAAAGCAGAGATATTACTTTGCCAACAAAGGTCCATCTAGTCAAGGCTATGGTTTTTCCAGTAGTCATATATGGATGTGAGAGTTGGACTATAAAGAAACCTGAGTGCCAAAGAACTGATGCTTTTGAACTGTGGTGTTGGAAAAGATTCTTGATAGTCCCTTGGACTGCAAGGAGATTCAATCAGAATATCCTAAAGGAGGTCAGTCCTACGTGTTCATTGGAAGGACTTATGTTGAAGCTGAAACTCCAATCCTTTGGCCACCTGATGCAAAGTGCTGACTCACTGAAAAAGACCCTGATGCTGGGAAGGATTGAAGGCAGGAGAAGAGAAAAGATTCTTGATAGTCCCTTGGACTGCAAGGAGATTCAATCAGAATATCCTAAAGGAGGTCAGTCCTACGTGTTCATTGGAAGGACTTATGTTGAAGCTGAAACTCCAATCCTTTGGCCACCTGATGCAAAGTGCTGACTCACTGAAAAAGACCCTGATGCTGGGAAGGATTGAAGGCAGGAGAAGAGGGGGACGACAGAGGATGAGATAGTTGGATGGCATCACCGACTCAATGGACATGAATTTGAGTAAACTCCATGAGTTGGTGATGGAGAGGGAGGCCTGGCATGCTGCGATTCATAGGGTCAAAAAGAGTTGAACACGACCGAGTGACTGAACTGAACGTAATTTTAACAGTTGGGGAAACAGTCAAAATAAAACAATCCTAGAGCCTTGAAAATTCTAGAAATTACTTCATACCAAGAATTCCTTAAAGAAATACATAGTAAATGTACCATATATTCATCATGTCTATAATGTATGAACTTCTTGCAAAGGCCCTATGTGGAAAATATCTTTTGAATACAGAATAATGTTCCTAGAATCGATATGCTTATGTTTATGACCCTGATCACAAACGAAATGAAATATGCTTAAACTAAAATTCTTAAATAATGCAGTGAGGTTCAGTTCAGTTCAGTTCAGTCTCTCAGTCGTGTTGGAATCTTTGCAACCCCGTGAATCACAGCACACCAGGCCTCCCTGTCCATCACCAACTCCCGGAGTTCAATCAGACTCACGTCCATTGAGTCAGTGATGCCATCCAGCCATCTCATCCTCGGTCGTCCCCTTCTCCTCCTGCCCCCAATCCCTCCCAGCATGCAGCACTTTCACAACATCATCTTTCAGGATTTGAAAGAGCTCCACGGGAATTCCATCACCTCCACTAGCTTTGTTTGTCCTGATGGCCCACGACAAGGCCCACTTGACTTCACATTCCAGGATGTCTGGCTCTAGGTGAGTGATCACACCATCGTGATTATTTTGGTCATGTAGATCTTTTGTGTACAGTTCTTCTGTGTATTCTTGCCACCTCTTCTTAATATCTTCTGCTTCTGTTAGGTCCAGACCATTTCTGTCCTTTATCGAGCCCATCTTTGCATGAAATGTTCCCTTGGTATCTCTAATTTTCTTGAAGAGATCTCTAGTCTTTCCCATTCTGTTATTTTCCTCTATTTCTTTGCATTGATCTCTGAGGAAGGCTTTCTTATCTCTTCTTGCTATTCTTTGGAACTCTGCATTCAGATGCTTATATCTTGCCTTTTCTCCTTTGCTTTTTGCTTCTCTTATTTTCACAGCTATTTGTAAGGCTTCCCCAGACAGCCATTTTGTGTTTTTGCATTTCTTTTCCATGGGGATGGTCTTGATACCTGTCTCCTGTACCATGTCATGAACCCACATCCATAGTTCATCAGGCACTCTATCAGATCTAGTCCCTTAAATCTATTTCTCACTTCCACTGTATAATCATAAGGGATTTGATTTAGGTCATACCTGAATGGTCTAGTGGTTTTCCCTACTTTCTCAATTTGAGTCTGAATTTGGTAACAAGGAGTTCATGATCTGAGCCACAGTCAGCTCCTGGTCTTGTTTTTGCTAACTGTATAGAGCTTGTCCATCTTTGGCTGCAAAGAATATAATCAATCAGATTTTGGTGTTTTGGGCATCTGGTGATGTCCATGCGAAGAGCCTTCTCTTGTGTTGTTGGAAGAGGGTGTTTGCTATGACCAGTGCATTCTCTTGGTTAAACTCTATTAGCCTTTGCTTCATTCCGTATTCCAAGGTCAAATTTGCCTGTTACTTCAGGTGTTTCTTGACTTCCTAGTTTTGCATTCCAGTCCCCTATAATGAAAAGGACATCTTTTTTCGGTGTTAGTTCTAAAAGATCTTGTAGGTCTTCATAGAACCATTCAACTTCAGCTTCTTCAGCATTACTGGATGGGACATAGACTTGGATTACTGTGAAATTGAATGGTTTGCCTTGGAAACGAACAGAGATCATTCTGTTGTTTTGGGGGTTGCATCCAAGTACTGCAGTGAGGTTAGGCAAGAGCAAATCATAAGACATACAGGTAGAAACTTTTCATTTTGCCTAAATGGGCTTCCCTTGTGGTTCAGTTGATAAAGTATCTGCCTGCAATGTGGGAGACCTGGGTTTGATCCATGGGTTGGGAAGATCCTCCAGAGAAGGGAAAAGTTACCCACTCAAGTATTCTGGCCTGGAGAATTTCATGGACTATAGTGTCCATGGGGTCGCAAAGAGTCTATGTGGATGAGAGACTGTCACCTCACTTTATGGCTGTATATTTTCACAACTGTTTCAAAATGTTTCTTTAATTCTTTGCATACATGAAAATGTATTGTTTATTCTTTGTTGTTTGTATTTTATGGTGCTAAAATTAACACAGCCACAAGAATAACAATATAGGACAAGACTGTTCATGAATGTTTCTAAATTTGCCAAACATATTTTGTTACAACACTAAAATTAGATAAAATGTTAGAGACAGCTTTACGAGCTACATTTAGTGATTATTTACTACACATGAGCCATAGACATACAGTGTACTATGTATTCTCTACATACTCTTTCAGTTCCCTTCAATTTCTCAGTAGTGTCTTGCTCTTTGCGACCCTGTGGACTGCAGTACGCCAGTCTTTCCTGTGCATCACCAACTCCTGGAGCTTGCTCAAATTCACGTCCATGGAGTAGGTGATTCCATCCAACCATCTCAGCCTCTGTTGTCCCCTTTTCCTCCTGCCTTAAATCTTTCCCAGCACCAGGGTCTTTTACAATCAGTCCGTTCTTCCTATCAAGTGGCCAAAGTACTGGAGTTTCAGCTTCAGCATCAGTCCTTCCAATGAATATTCAGGGTTGATTTCCTTTAGGACTGACTGGTTTTGATCTCCTTGAAGTCCAAGGGACTCTCAAGAGTCTTCTCCGACACTACAGTTCAAAACCATCAATTCTTCAGCACTCTGCTTTCTTTATAGTTCAACTCTCACATCTATACATGACTACTGGAAAAACCATAGCTTTGAATAGACAGACCTCTGTTGGCAACATTATATCATACTCTTTAAAAAGTCATTTAAAAAAAAAAAAAGCTCTTTAAAAATCATACATACTCTAAAAAGTCATAAAAACCCAAGGGGAAAAATAAGATAAAATAAGACTATATTTTCTTTTCATAGCGTATCTAGTGTAAGTTCATACAGCCAGTGAACATAACAACACCCTGAGTGCAAAATCTTCACTCTTAAGTATTACTCTAAAAAGCCTACATTGATAACTTCTGTTTATATAGTATATACTGCATAGCCATGTGTTTTGATGATCACAAAATTCAATAAAATCAAATATTGAGGGTTAGTGGTTTCAAGTTCCAGTGATCTAGTGAAAGTTCCAGTGACTTTCTTGACACTTAATATGAAAGTTTTAAGTTTAACTGACTGAAATAATACATGAGTGAACTTTTAAAACTCAATCACTAAAGAAAAATATACTTATCATTATGAAAATATTATGAAATATTTATCATCATTTTCTTATGTTAAACTGCTAAACTAAATTCTGCAGTCTTTTATTATATAAAATAGATAACTAATAAGGAACTTTAATCAATGACCTATATAGGGAAAAGAATCTTAAAATGAGTGAATCATATATATATATATATATATATATATATA
>SJYT01030374.1:40569-65037 GCA_006410635.1 Cephalophus harveyi
CTTTGAAAAAAAATCACTAGAAGCAGCATAAATTAGGAAAGCTTATTTAGGAAAAATTTATACATATTGTTAATTATCTTATTATAATATGGTAAAATTATAACTCTCTCTATATATATAACATATTAACTTATAAAAGAGGGCTTACTGGGATTTGATTGGTGTTGCATTGATAATTGGCATTTTAATGTTGAGTGTTCTCTCTGTGAACATGGTTATCTCTCTGTAGTTTAAGTCTGGTTTACTTTCACATCAGTGTTTTGCATTTTTCTATATAAATTGCCTACACATATTTTTCAGATATATAACTATTTTATACTTTGATATAAAGTGCAATATTTTGTCAATTTGCTCATCTCATTTGTTATCTCTAAGAGCTTTTTTTAATAGCTTTTATTGGATTTCTAAATAAACAATCTTGTTGTCTGAGAAGGAAGGCAATGTCTGTATTTCCTGCCAATCCACAGGTATTTTATTTCTTTTACTTGATGTGTTGAATAGTGAGGATTATTAGTACAATAAAGTGATGAGGCCAGTCACTTTAAGGTTGGAAGATGACCCCCCAAATAAATTTAAAAATGTTGTTTGCCATTTATACATAAAGAGTTTGAAATATTATTGAGTTATACAAAATCCCACATTATTAAAAACACTAAGTTAAAATCTATAGCAATTTTAAGTTCAAATCCAAGGAACTCTGTATAAGCTGAGGATTTCCCACAGTTGAACTGATTTATAAAAAGAAGCACTATTTTTTAATAGAAAGAAAAAAGCACTAAAATATGCCCTAAAATTGAAGTGTTAATATCTTACCCTAACTTTGTGTGTGTGTGTGTGTGTGTGTGTGTGTGTGCGTGCTTAGTTCTGTCTGACTCTTTGCACCCTTATGTGTTGTACCCCACCAGGCTCCTCTGTCCATGAGATTCTCCAGGCAAGAATACTGGAGTGGATAGCCATTCCCCTCTCCAAGGGATCTTCCCCACCCAGGGATCAAACCTAGCTCTCCTGCATTATAGACAGATTCTTTACCATCTGATCCACAAAGATAGCCCTAACTTTAGTAATTAGAATATCAGTATTACGGAATTTAGATAAAAGAAGAGTCTTTAAAATTAAGCTAGCTTTACAGCCATTTAATAACTGAATTCCTTCTGCCAATTGTTTCAATATGTTCATTGACAAAAAAAAAAAATTTGCTATTGATTAGAAAATCACATTCTATCTTTGGGTTTCACTGTTTGTTAACATATTCATTGTTAAATCTTCTGTTGAACAATGTCTCTCAGCATATTTTAACCACTGATCCTTTTTCTAGTCTTTTTATTCTCTGAGACATCTGTTCTCAATGTAAAAGTTAATACATGATAGCAAATATTCTTATGATATAGTTCTAGTCCCCCTCCCTATCCTGATCTATCTTCTGAACAAAATTTAATGTTTATGAACCCATTATAAAAGTGTCATGTGAAAAATTGATTCCACTTTACATATGGAAAATAAGAGTCCCCAGTTCTTTGAAACAGAATACCAATTTGACATATATGTGTTCGGCAGTGTCTTTGCTCCATATCTGCTCTTTTCAGTGGGGAAAAAAAAAAAAATCTTTCTGATATCAGCTTATCCTATTCAAGTGAAAACAGTGATTTCATCTTTGGCTAATTTATATGGGGTTGTGGGTGTGATGGTTGTTCATTCACTCATGAAGTATTCATTGCGCTTAGGTTAAACAAGCTCTGAACCAAGCCCTCAGTTCAGTCATTCAGTCATGTCTGACTCTTTCGACCCCATGGACTGCAGCATGCCAGTCTTCCCTGTCTATCATCAACTACAAGAGTTTACCCAATCTCATGTCCACTGAGTCAATGATGCCATCCAACCTTCTCATCCTCTGTCATTCCCTTCTCCTCCTGCCTTCAGTCTTTCCCAGCATCAGGGTCTTTTCCAATGAGTCAGTTCTTCACATCAGGTGACCAAAGTATTGGGGCTTCAGCTTCAGCATCAGTCCTTCCAATGAATATTTAGGACTAATTTCCTTTAGGATTTATTGGTTGGATCTCCTTGCTGTCCAAGGGACTCTCAAGAGTCTTCTCCAACACCACAGTTCAAAACCATCAATTCTTTGGTGCTCAGCTTTCTTTGTGGTCCAACTCTTACATCCGTACATGACTACTGAAAAAATCATAGCTTTGGCTACACAGAACATTTTTGGCAAAGTAATGTCTCTGCTTTTTAATATGCTGTATAGGTTGGTCATAGCTTTTCTTCAAAGGAGCAAGAGTCTTTTAATTTCATGGCTGCAGTAACCATCTTCAGTGATTTTGGAGCCACCCCCCCAAAAAAAA
Organism: Cephalophus harveyi; assembly: GCA_006410635.1. Lineage (NCBI taxonomy): Eukaryota > Metazoa > Chordata > Mammalia > Artiodactyla > Bovidae > Cephalophus > Cephalophus harveyi. The sequence continues at coordinate 42,912 of SJYT01030374.1, forward strand.
ATAAATAAAAATAAATAAAGTCTTTCATTGTTTCCATTGTTTTGCCATCTGTTTTCCATGAAGTGATGGGACTGAATGACATGATCTTAGTTTTCTGAGCACTACAATTACCAAATGAAGAAAGCAAGTTCATACTCTCAGAGTTCACAAGATAGTGGCCTTTACATTTCAATACATAAATGTGACATAGAAGTATATATGGAAAGTTAATAAGAGATAGACAAGAGACTATTTAAGGCTAACTAGGAACCTAAAAGAGGATGCGACATTTCATCTCAAGAATGCTTAGGAATGGTTAGAAGTAAATGAGTTGGAAAAGGATGGAAGGGTATTCCAGGCTAGGGAGCTGTGTGTACAAAGAAATCGAGGTACAGCAACTTTAAGAGTTATAGGACCTGGGACCTGAGTTATTTTATGCTTCATATTTGAATTTTTAGGCTTCTTCTTTTCTTTGGTTTGGATATGAGTCTCTGTCTTTGGAAAGTACTTGAGGACTAGCTATTTTCCCACCTTTATTTATGGACTAAAATGTGGAGGGTGTGGGCGCAGGAGGGCCTAGAGGAACTATCCCATGTTGAAGGTCAGGAAGGGTTGTGATGAGGAGATATCCCTCATCCAAGGTAAGGAGCAGTGGCTGCGCTTTGCTGGAGCAGCTGTGAAGAGATACCCCACGACCAAGGTAAAAGAAACCCAAGTAAGATGGCAGGTGTTGCAAAAGGGCATCAGAGGGCAGACACACTGAAACCATCCTCACAGAAAACTAGTAATCTAATCACAATAGGACCACAGCCTTGTTTAACTCAATGAAACTAAGCCATGCCCGCAGGACAACCCAAGACGGGCAGGGCATGGTGGGGAGGTCTGACAGAATGTGGTCCACTGGAGAAGGGAATGGTAAACACTTCAGTATTCTTGCCTTGAGAACTCCATAAACAGTATGAAAAGGCAAAATGATAGGATACCAAAAGAGGAACTCCCCAGATCAGTAGGTGCCCAATATGCTACTGGAGATCAGTGGAGAAATAACTCCAGAAAGAATGAAGGGATGGAGCCAAAGAAAAAACAATACCCAGCTGTGGATGTAACTGGTGATACGAGCAAGGTCCAATGCTGTAAGAGCAATATTGCATAGAAACCTGGAATGTAAGGTCCATGAATCAAGGCAAATTGGAAGTGGTCAAACAAGAGATGGCAAGGGGGAACATCAACATTCTAGGAATCAGCGAAATAAAATGGACTGGAATGGGTGAATTTAACTCAGATGATCATTATATCTACTACTGTGGGCAGGAATCCCTCAGAAGAAATGGAATAGCCATCACAGTCAATAAAAAAGTCCAAAATGCAGTACTCGGATGCAATCTCAAAAACGACAGAATGATCTCTATTCATTTCCAAGCCAAACCATTCAATATCACAGTATTCCAAGTCTATGCCCCAACCAGTAATGCTGAATAAGCTGAAGCTGAATGGTTCTATGAAGACCGACAAGACCTTTTAGAACTAACACCCAAAAAAGATGTCCTTTTCATTATAGGGGACTGGAATGCAAATGTAGAAAGTCAAGAAACACCTGGAGTAACAGGCAAATTTGGCCTTGGAATGCAAAATGAAGCATGGTAAAGACTAATAGAGTTTTGCCAAGAAAATGCACTGGTTGTAGCAAACACCCTCTTCCAACAACACTTCTCTTGTGTCTACACATGGACATCACCAGATGGCCAACACCAAAATCAGATTGATTATGACTAAGGTCCGCCTAGTCAAGGCTATGGCTTTTCCTGTGGTCATGTATGGATGTGAGAGTTGGACTGTGAAGAAGGCTGAGCGCTGAAGAATTGATGCTTTTGAACTGTGGTGTTGGAGAAGACTCTTGAGAGTCCCTTGGACTGCAAGGAGATCCAACCAATGCATTCTGAAGGAGATCAGCCCTGGGATTTCTCTGGAAGGAATGATGCTAAAGCTGAAATTCCAGTACTTTGGCCACCTCATGTGAAGAGTTGACTCATTGGAAAAGACTTTGATGCTGGGAGGGATTGGGGACAGGAGGAGAAGGGGACGACAGAGGATGAGATGGCTGGATGGCACCATTGACTTGATGGACGTGAGTCTGAGTGAACTCCAGGAGTTGGTGATGGACAGGGAGGCCTGGCGTGCTGTGATTCATGGGGTCGCAAAGAGTCGGACACGATTGAGTGACTGAACTGAACTGAAGAACAGCCTATTTGTAAGTTTTAAAAAATGTTCTTCACTGACATAATACAAATATCAGGAAAGATAGTAGCCTGAGTTCTAATACTTCAATAAAATTGTGCAAATGCTAAACTAGGCCAAACTGTGACAGTGACAGAGGCCATGTTGAGAATCTAATTGAGATTTCCAGTGTCACTGGATTGATGAAACATGTTGGCACAGTTTTACATTAATGAAAATAAAAGTCTTTGTGATAAGATTTAGCATTAGTACTTTTAGTAGCAACATCTGCTGTGTCTGTCTTTGCTTTAGCAGCTGTTTCATGTAGGTGACAGGCTGACAGGAGAACAATCAGGGATTTATTTCTGGTAGAATTTTTAGTTTCTTCTTTCATTTGTGGGTTATTGTTTGAAAAGAAGTGTACCCATATTCTCTGCTTTGTCAGCAGTCTTCCTTTTCAAGCTTTTGAAGTTTGTCATAGATACTAGCAAACAACTGAAATTTTTAAAGCTTTTTATTATATGTGCATGATGTCCTCTGTGACTTTGAATTTGAAATAAGTAAAAGGAAGTTATCCATGCTTAAAAATTGGGTTTTGGCATATATGTAGCAAAACTAGTTTAACCTGCATAATTACTGGCATCCTCATAGAACTGTACACTCTGGCTTGCCTAGTGCACTGCTGCTGCTGCCGCTGCTTAGTGACGTCCGGCTCTGTGCGACCCCATAGACGGCAGCCCACCAGGCTCCTCCGTCCCCGGGATTCTCCAGGCAAGAACACTGGAGTGGGTTGCCATTGACTTCTCCGGCCTAGTGTACTATTGCCACACAATCAATATTGGAATAAATCATAATAATGGGATTTTGAATCTAACTAGAATTAGTGTGCTGCTAAGTCGCTTCAGTCGTGTCCGACTCTGTGCGACCCCATAGACGGCAGCCCAACAGGCTCCCCCGTCCCTGGGATTCTCCAGGCAAGAACACTGGAGTGGGTCGCCATTTCCTTCTCCATTGTGTGAAAGCGAAAAGTGAAAGTGAAGTCGCTCACTCGCGACCGACTCCTAGCGACCCCATGGACTGCAGCCTACCAGGCTCCTCCATCCATGGGATTTTCTAGGCAAGAGTACTGGAGTGGCTTGCTATTGCCTTCTCCTAGAATTAGTGTAACCCTGTCTTATTTTATGAAAGTGTTTTACTTTTAAGTGTATAGGTACTAACCCCACATCTTCATTAGTTGGCAAACTTTTACTTATTAATTTTTTTCTAGGTAGAGTAAGACATTTTTGAAATACATTAATGCTCTTGGTCTAGAGTACCAGTTAACTCACTAAAGACATATTTTTCCAAGTGATATCCTAGTTCACTGAAAGAGTTAATGTGCCTAGTCACTTCTAAAATCAACAATTCTAACTGGAAGTTCCTGGATATTTTCTAATAATTATTAAAAACAGTGTAGTTTAAAACTAAAAATCTTGCTTAATACAGGTTTATTTATAAGTCAGGAATGATGGGTAATAATTCCTTCTAAGATCTCATAAAGCTCAGGGAAACCTTTAAAGGAATATTAAACCTATACAGACTTCTCAAGGAAGGGATTGCCATGATTTTACACAGTGCAGATTATTCCACAAAATAAAAAAAGAAAAAACAACATATATGCTCTTATTCTTCCCTGGTGGCTCAGAGGTTAAAGTGTCTGCCTCCAATGAGGGAGACCCGGGTTTGATCCCTGGGTTGGGAAGATCCCCTGGAGAAGGAAATGGCAATCCACTCCAGTATTCTTGCTTGGAGAATCCCATGGACGGAGAAGCCTAGTAGGTTACAGTCCATGGGGTCGCAAAGAGTCGGACACGACTGAGTGACTTCACCTTACCTCACCTTACCTTATTGTGAATAATGGGCACAATGTTTCTCATTACTCTGAAATGACACTTATTGAGTGCTTATTATGTACGGTGTACATACTTTAAATGCATCACCTCATTTAATTACTATAAGAAATAAAAGATAGGAAATTAATTGCTGCTGCTGCTGCTGCCGCTAAGTCGCTTCAGTCGTGTCCGACTCTGTTCGACCCCATAGACAGCAGCCCACCAGGCTCCTCCGTCCCCGGGATTCTCCAGGCAAGAACACTGGAGTGGGTTGCCATTTCCTTCTCCAATGCATGAAAGTGAAAAGTGAAAGGGAAGTCGCTCAGTCCTGTCCGACTCTTAGCGACCCCATGGACTGCAGCCCACCAGGCTCCTCCATCCATGGGATTTTCCAGGCAAGAGTACTGGAGTGGGGTGCCACTGCCTTCTCCAATTTAATAGATAAATAATTGTTTTTCAGAGAGGTTAAGTAATCTAAGATTGATTGCAACTACTGCCAATGCTTTTAAGGATAAAACAATTGTTGAGCATAGGGTCAATGATCTTATATAAATTCTTTTTGCTATTTGATTAATAAAACACTTGTCAACTAATAATATTTTATTGATACATTATTCAGTTACCAAACATTCACTGGGCAACATTAAACGTGTTGATAGACAACCCAAGCAGGTTCACAAAACTTTATAGTCATACAATTCTAAAAAACAAAAAAGTGAATAGCCCAAGAAGAGTAAAATCTTAGGACAGCTAAGTTTTCAGTGAGTTTACCTTTATTATTAGAAGGGACTTAGAAAAGAATGTCCTGGAATATTAAAATGTATTTTAGGCTATTAAATTGGTAATGCATTATTTCCATCATAGCATTCAAAGAATGAGTATTTTAAGAAAATTTTATTTTTATTTTGTAACACATTCAATAATTAAGAAAAGAATACTATAAGATGCTTCTTTCACACATGCAAAGCTTTTCCTTTCCAACTGAAAGAGTAGTCATAAATACTTTAAAACCAGCTGAAAGTAGGAATAGCATATGACTTGAACTAGGTTGATAATAATGGGGACAGAAAGACTGGAGAGCTTTAAAAATATAACTAGCTCACATTGGTACATATTATAGCCTGCTTCATCTCAGTTATATTGTAAAACAAAAGCATGCAGAAATGTTAAATTTGGGTTAATCAATAGTAATGGTGTAGTACTTGTGCATTAGGGTACTCCAGAGAAACAGAACCCATAGGATATAAATAAACAAGGTTCTCTGCAGAGAGATTTTATATATATATAATTTTATTAAATTATCTGATATATATATATACATATATGTACATATATATATAAGATACATATGGACATCTATCAGCCCAGTCAACCTGACACATTAAAAATTAACCATCACAACATGGTTTTCTTTTTTAAATATAAATTTATTTATTTTAATTGGAGGTTAATTACTTTACAATATTGTATTGGTTTTGCCATACATCAACATGAATCCACCACAGGTATACACGTGTCCCCCATCCTGAATCCCCCTCTCTCCTCCCTCCATGTATCATCCCTCTGGGTCATCCCAGTGCACCAGCCCCAACCATCCAGTATCATGCACTGAACCTGGACTGGCGACTTATTTCATATATGATATTATACATGTTTCAATGCCATTCTCCCAAATCATCCCACCCTCTCCCACTCCCACAGAGTATTGGTTTTGCCATACATTGACATGAATCCACCATGGGTGTATATGAGATCCCAATCCTGAATCCCCCTCCCACATCCCACATGTATCATCCCTCTGGGTCATCCCAGTGCACCAGCCCCAACCATCCAGTATCATGCACTGAACCTGGACTGGCGACTTATTTCATATATGATATTATACATGTTTCAATGCCATTCTCCCAAATCATCCCACCCTCTCCCACTCCCACAGAGTTCAAAAGACTGTTCTATACATCTGTGTCTCTTTTGCTGTTTCGCATACAGGGTTATCATTACCATCTTTCCAAATTCCACATATATGCGTTAGTATACTGTATTGGTGTTTTTCTTTCTGGCTTACTTCACTCTGTATAATCGGTTCCAGTTTCATCCACCTCATTAGAACTGATTCAAATGTATTCTTTTTAATGGCTGAGTAATATTCCATTGTGTATATGTACCACAGCTTTCTTATCCATTCATCTGCTGATGGACATCTAGGTTGTTTCCATGTCCTGGCTATTATAAACAGTGCTGCAATGAACATTGGGGTACATGTGTCTCTTTCAATTCTGGTTTCCTTGGTGTGTATGCCCAGCAGTGGGATTGCTGGGTCATAAGGCAGTTCTATTTCCAGTTTTTTAAGGAATCTCCACACTGTTCTCCATAGTGGCTGTACTAGTTTGCATTCCCACCAACAGTGTAAGAGGGTTCCCTTTTCTCCACACCCTCTCCAGCATTTATTGCTTGTAGACTTTTGGATCACAGCCATTCTGACTGGTGTGAAATGGTACCTCATTGTAGTTTTGATTTGCATTTCTCTGATAATGAGTGATGTTGAGCATCTTTCCATGTGTTTGTTAGCCATCTGTATGTCTTTGGAGAAATATCTATTTCATTCTTTGCCCCATTTTTTGATTGGGTTATTTATTTTTCTGGAATTGAGCTGTAGGAGTTGCTTGTATATTTTTGAGATTAGTTTTTTGTCAGTTGCTTCATTTGCTATTATTTTCTCCCATTCTGAAGGCTGTCTTTTCACCTTGCTTATAGTTTCCTTTTTTGCCATCACAACATGTTAATTGAAAAGTTTCATCAGACTATATGAGGGTAATCACAGTTAACATTTTTTCTGTACATCATTTACCTATGGGTGTGAAACTATTTATAGATCACTTATAATGTACATACACTCTATCAGTCAACAGGAACATATTCCTTCCCTCACAGACACTATGTTTTGGTGGGAAGCCTAGGCACATCTGCAGACAGCTTGATGAGTCTGTGGATAGAATTGCAGCAATGCTTGGAATGAGACCCTAATCCAGATTTTCTGACCATCAAGAGATTTCTAAATCAAATGATGCCAAAACTAAGACCCAGTGATTATAGCTCAGGGGAAGGAACAGAAAAGGAGACAGAAGAAAAAGAGAAGAAACGTTTCTCACACAGAGAATATTATATGCAGAGATATCGAGATGAGAGAGAATAGCACTGTATTCAAGAAAATCTGTTTTAAAGTTCAGTTTCTATAATAAAGTTTTCTAAAAGTGAAGTGGAGAGAAAAAAGACTCAAAAGATAAATATGAGAAAGTTCACATAGAGTTTTTTAAATGATGATAAGACCCTTAAATTTCATCCTGAAAGCAGTGAGATCACAAAAGACTTTTGAATAGGCAAGTAACTGTGAGCAGGTTCACATTTTGGAGGGATTGTGTTGCAGGATGCTGAACAGTGGGCAGTAAGGTTACTTAGAAAGCTGAAGCAGTCATTCAAGTAAGAGACTGTGATGGCTTGAACTAGGTTGATGGGGACAGAAAGAGATGGATCGATTGGAGAGCTTATTTTTTGGTTTAGGGAAAATGTATTGTTGTTGAGATGTAGGAGAGAGAGAGAAATAAATCAAAAGGGAAGACAAGGTTTTTGATGTGGCATCTGGATTAAAAGCATCTGACTACAATGTGGGAGTTCAGTTCAGTTCAGTCGCTCAGTAGTGTCCGACTCTTTGTGACCCCATGAATCGCAGCACGCCTGGCCTCCCTGTCCATGACCAACTCCCAGAGTTCACTCAGATTCACGTCCATTGAGTCAGTGATGCCATCCAGCCATCTCATCCTCGGTCGTCCCCTTCTCCTGCCCTCAATCCCTCCCAGCATCAGAGTCTTTTCCAATGAGTCAACTCTTCACATGAGGTGGCCAAAGTCCTGGAGTTTCAGCTTTAGCATCATTCCTTCCAAAGAAATCCCAGGGCTGATCTCCTTCAGAATGGACTGGTTGGATCTCCTTGCAGTCCAAGGGACTCTCAAGAGTCTTCTCCAACACCACAGTTCAAAAGCATCAATTCTTTGGCGCTCAGCCTTCTTCACAGTCCACCTCTCACATCCATACATGACTACTGGAAAAATCATAGCCTTGACTAGATGGACCTTAGTTGGCAAAGTAATGTCTCTGCTTTTGAATATGCTCTCTAGGTTGATCATACCTTTCCTTCCAAGGAGTAAGCGTCTTTTAATTTCATGGCTGCAGTCAGCATCTGAAGTAAGACCCAGGTTCAAACCCTGGGCTGGGAAAAGCTCCTGGAGAAGGAAATGGTAACCCACTCCAGTATCCTTGTCTGGAAAAACCCATGGATGGAGGAGCCTGGTAGGCTACAGTCCATGGGGTTGCAAAGAGTCAGACACGACTGAGTGACTTCAATTTCACTTTTCACTGGATAAATAAAGTCACCATTGGATGAGATAGGTCATCTGGAAGGATAATCAGATTTAGTAAGAAAAATGATTATTCAGTATTAGAGATGCCAAATTTGAGCTTTTGATACTCTAGTAGCCATATCAGCAGGTAATTGAAGATACAGATCAGGATCCAAGTGTCAGTGACATAATTACCAATTTGTTATTAGGATGAATCGGGAGCGTGAGAAAAGAACATAGGCCATATTTAGGGCTGGGCAGATGAAAAAGAAATTATGATGTTATTATTAAAAATTTAGAGAGATACACCCAATTATTTTCTATATACTTATTGGACATCTAAAGATGGGCACTGTTTTTAAGTGTTGTTCAGTCTCTAAACTGTGTCCAACTCTTTAGCATGCCAGCATCCTTCATCCTCCATTATCTCCCAGAGCCTAATCAAATTCATGTCCACTGAGTCAGTGATGCTATCGAAAAATCTCATCTTCTGCCATTCCCTTCTCTTTTTTAGGTGTTAGGGGACTATAATAGTCTAAGATTCCTGTCCTTAATGTGGGATATGCAAATCGAGAAAGAGGAAACAGTGCTTCAGGAAGCAAATGGTTGATATTTAAGTTTTAAAAAACTATATAGTATTCTTTCCAAATATTCTAGTCTTACTCATTCAACAATAGGAGTCTATAAAAACCTGGTATTTTCTAGATTTAGAATGACTGGGCTCCTTAGATGCCCTCACATTTATGCTAGACTGGGTTAGATCCCTCAGATTCTCTTAGAGGACCTACTGATATTACTTTAAGTATATTCTGCAATGTTTGGGGACTGAGGAAGATGTATTGTCAGCAAGATAATTTCATCTTTGTATATGTCATCTCCCTGTTTGCAAAAGACCCTATACTGGGAATGTTTATTGACTTGGATCCCTCTAGAATATAGTGTATCTGTGTCTGTAGAAAGCTCCTTGCCCTCGTGTTTTCTAAATGTCTGTAAGACTGGTCTTCCTCCTGTTACTATTACCATCTGCTTATCTTAAAGGGTAAAGACAATCCAGGAGGAATGTTCTCTATCACACTGCCAATCCTAATGGTCTATTTGTCTTTCAAACTCTATGGCTAAATTTTTCTCAACTCACTTCTTGTGATACTGTGCTCCTTTCTCAGGAAAACAATATTTCATTTGGCCTTCTCTATTGTGATGCTGCATCCAGTTACATGTGGGAGGAGGCTGTTTTCCTGTGCCACCAAGAAATTCTAGAGTACTAGCTGTGTATCCTATAATTCAATTCAGACACTACATAAAGATAGCATCAGATCACACAGGTGAAGATTCTTACATGATGGCCCCTTACTCCACTTTACATGACACTCTCAAATCTAGGTTTTCACCTGTGCCTCTGACCTACTAGCTGAAGCAGGGGTTCTAATGACACCCTCCTTGGGTTTAATTTGCTAGATCTGCTCTCAGAACTTAAAAACATATTTTGCTTTCTAGATTACTAGTTTATTACAAAAGAATGTAATTCAGAAGAGCCAGGTAAGGATATGCTAAGGACAATAGGGGGAAAGGGCACGAACTCCCAAGCTCTCCCCAGAAACAACATTATCCCCAAATCTACACTTCATCGACAAAGAACCTCTCTGAACCAATACCTTTTGGGGTTTTGTAGAGGCTTATTCCATAGGCATGATTGATTAATTCATTGGCTTAGTTCAGTCGCTCAGTCATGTCTGACTCTGTGACCCCAAGAATTGCAGCATGCCAGGCCTCCCTGTCCATCACCAACTCCTGGAATTCACTCAAATTCATGTCCATTGAGTTGGTGATGCAATCCAGCCATCTCATCCTTTGTCGTCCCCTTCTCCTCCTGCCCCCGATCCCTCCCAGAATCAGGGTCTTTTCCAATGAGTCAACACTTCACATAGGTGGCTAAAGTATTGAAGTTTCAGCTTTAGCATCAGTCCTTCCAAAGAACACCCAGAACTGATCTCCTTTAGAATGGACTGGTTGGATCTCCTTGCAGTCCAAGGGACTCTCAAGAGTCTTCTCCAACACCACAGTTCAAAAGCATCAATTCTTCAGCACTCAGCTTTCTTCACAGTCCAACTCTCACATCCATAGCCAACCAATGGAAAAACCATAGCCTTGACTAGATGGACCTTTGTTGGCAAAATAATGTCTCTGCTTTTCAATATGCTACCTAGGTTTGTCATAACTTTCCTTCCAAGGAGAAAGCGTCTTTTAATTTCATGGCTGCAATCACCATCTGCAGTGATTTTAGAGCCTAAAAACTAAAGTCTGACACTGTTTCCACTGTTTCCCCATCTATTTCCCATGAAGTGATGGGCCCAGATGCCATGATCTTCGTTTTCTGAATGTTGAGCTTTAAGACAACTTTTTCATGCTCCTCTTTCACTTTCATCAAGAGACTTTTGAGCTCCTCTTCACTTTCTGCCATAAGGGTGGTGTCATCTGCATATCTGAGGTTATTGATATTTTTCCTGGCAAACTTGATTCCAGCTTGTGCTACCTCCAGCCCAGCGTTTCTCATGATGTACTCTGCATAGAAGTTAAATAAGCAGGGTGACAATTTACAGCCTTGACATACTCCTTTTCCTATTTGGAACCAGTCTGTTGTTCCATGTCCAGTTCTAACTGTTGCTTCCTGACCTGCATACAGGTTTCTCAAGAGGCAGGTCAGGTGGTCTGGTATTCCTATCTCTTTCAAAATGTTCCACAGTTCATTGTGATCCACACAGTCAAAGGCTTTGGCATAGTCAATAAAGCAGAAATAGATGTTTTTCTGGATGTAGTCCTTCAGTTGGTTTTTCTTGTCTTGAAAATAAAAAGTGACTAGAAAATAAATCCAGTAATATTGAAACACACCAGAAATACTTAACTTCTGAGTACACTTACTTCTGGTGAGCTTAAGCAGGAAGGACCTAGGTTAGGAGACGGGATAGAAGAAGGAGCAATTTGGACCACTGCCTTTTAAAAAGCTGTTCCAGAAGGTTGCTGGGGTAAACTTGGTCTGTTACTAAGACAACAGTGATGTGGCTTTTATGTTGGCCCCTGTTAACATCTGATTAAATTGCACATCCATCAGAAAGTAAGCTCACTGCATTATCAAACAAGGAATTTCACCTTTTTCATAAGATCAGAGTAATGTAGACTCCCTTTTTGCTTTCTGTTTTCAGGCCTTTGAACCCCTGGGAACCCAAATGTCATCCACATTCCTTTTGCATTTGTGATTAATAAGTGTTCAGTTTTTTATAAAAGAACATATCAGTACAGTTCAGGTAATGGTACTGAGGCAGCAATATCAAGCAGTGTCTCAGAATGGAGAGGGGGATTCCTCTCCATGTTAAAAGGACAGAGAGGGAATGTTAGGACCCAAACAGGTGCCATGACAGGCTTCAGGGGGCCAAGGTAGGCCAAAATCTCCCTTGCAGAGGAGCTAAGTCATTGCCAGGAAGAAAAGGGCTAGTTTCAGCCTATCAGGAAGAGGGTGGAAATCCTCTAAGAAAGCCCGCGCATGCGAAAATTTAGCCAATTAGTAGATACCATAAAACCCTTGCAACCAATCCACCCTTACCAACTCCCTGTCTTTGTCTTAACTCTATAAATACTGGTGTAGTTTAGGGCTTGGGGCTCTCGTCAAGACTCCACTGCACTGGATGAGGTGGGAGCCCTAGCTCGAGCTAGCAATAAAACCCCTTTTTGCTTTTGCAATGCTGTGGATGTCTTATTCTCTCAGTTTTGGGGACTCGGACTTCGGGCACAACAGTCATGAATCTCCATCCATAGTCCATCAGGCACTCTATCTATCAGATCTGGGCCCTTAAATCTATTTCTCACTTCCAGTGTATAGTCATATGGGATTTGATTTAGGTCACACCTGAATGGTCTAGTGGTTTTCCCTACTACTATCTCTAGTTTTCTTGAAGACACCACTAGTCTTTCCCATTCTATTGTTTTCCTCTATTTCTTTGCATTGATTACTGAAGAAAGCTTTCTTATCTTTCCTTATTACCCTTTGGGACTCTGCATTCAAATGGGTATATCTTTCCTTTTCTCTTTTGCCTTTCACTTCTCTTCTTCTTTTATCAACTATTTGTAAGGCCTCCTCAGACAACCATTTTGCCTTTTTGCATTTCTTTTTCTTGGGGATAGTCTTTATCACTGCCTCCAGTGCAATGTCAGGAACATCTGTCCATAGTCTTTGGCACTCTGTCTATCAGATATAACCCCTTGAATCTATTTATCATTTCTACTGTATAATTGTAAGGAATTTGATTTAGGTCATACCTGAATTGTCTAGTGGTTTTCCCTACTTTCTTCAATTTAAGTCTGAATTTGGCAATAAGGAGATCATGATCTGAGCCACAGTCAGCTCCCAGTCTTGTTTTTGCTGACTGTATAGAGCTTCTCCATTTTTGGCTACAAAGAATATAATCAACCTGATTTCTGTATTGACATCTGGTGATGCCCTATGGAGTCTTCTCTTGTGTTGTTGGGAAAGGGTATTTGCTATGACCAGTGTGTTTTCTTGGCAAAACTCTATTAGCATTTGCCCTGCTTCTTTCTGTACTCCAAGGCCAAATTTGCCTGTTAGTTCAGCTATTTTTTTACTTCCTGCTTTTGCATTCCAGTCCCCTATAATGAAAAGGACATATTTTTTGGGTATTAGTTCTACAAGGTCTTGTAGTTCTTCATAGAACCATTCAAATTCAGCTTCATAATTACTCTATCCTACCCCTTAAAGAGTTTGTTGCAAATTCTATCACCTTTTCAGAGAAGGTTGTCTGGACAACCTTCTATTTATTCATAATATCATCACAGATTGATCTACTATACATTTATTTGTTTATATTATTTCTACATCTACCAGTTTCATACTTCAAGATAAAAGCATTCTGGATACTTATCAGTTATTGATCTACTCACAGTGTCAAGAGCAGAGCTTGACTCATAGTCATCACTCAATAAAAAATTGTTGAGTGAACTAATAAGTCATTTATCTTCTATTGTATACATCACTTGGCAGAATGTTATTATTCCATTTAAATAAACAAAACATGAGACTGCTAAAGATGGTTACATTTTACTTATTCTTAAACATTTATTAGCTTTATATACATATCATCTACTTTTTGGAGAACAGAGAGAACCAAAATCTTTATGAAAGAATGTAGGAAAACGTTTAAAATGTATATAACATTAAAGAAACAGCCTACTGAAACTGCTAAATAATTTTATCATGTTTAGTTGTTATCACTTGAGCTTTAGTCCTGATTTCTCAGCTGTTTCATGTATCCCTTCTCTGCAAGAGACTCCAAGGTCTGCTCCCATTTATTTACTCAGATTTTATGCACAACGATAAGTTATAACTCCTTGAGACAGAGCATCTCATTTTCCAAGACACCCTACAGATATCAGCAATTACACTGTTATACAAAAGGTTTCCATCCAAGCAAATAATTTGTTTTCTAACGAAAAATAAAGGATATCTCACCTCTGAAGAGAGATTCTGTTTGTTTGTTTGTTTTGTAACTGTGAATGACCTGTGAGACCCATCTGGTCTTTCCACAAATGAAAGAAAGAAAATCCTTCAAGGGTAAAATATTACTTATTCTATGAGAAAACAATTTTAAATCATAAAAAGAAAAGAAAGTGTGTGGCTTGTATCATGGCAGGTGTCTGATTTGAATCACTTTCAGCTAGTACTGTTGTACCACTTAAAATATTTTTGTTTTGTAATACATATGTTAAAAGGAAGAAAATATGTTATTTCAGAATAAGCATTTGCAATCAGCATGAAAACCATTCTCACCTTATCAGAGTAAATGAAATATTGTGCATGAATATTTTATAGCTTACTGACAAATAAAGTCAAACAATGCCTTTGCACCTATACACATTTTTTTCTATGAAAAAGTTCCAAAATTATACTGAAATATATCTCTTCCTTATATAAGGGATGGAAATAGTAAGTCAGTCATGCTGCAGAATACTTAAAATTGAATGAGCCAAAATAAAACATAGTGCTTCCATGCTTGTGGAAACACATAAAATAGTTTTAATTAGTTTAATTTTAAACTGTCTTTTACTGGATTATTTATGCACCTTGGTAATAATTTTTCATCAAGTATAGCTTCAGTTAATTCTGTAGGAGCTCAAAATTTTAGGTCACACGATTAAAAGACATTCACCAAATTTTATGCCAAAGCATTAGTTTCTCTTCCTTTCAGAGGACGTCCTTGGCTCTAATATCTATTATATTATATCTGGATATTTTAATCATCTCCCAACTTATCATGCTGCCAATAATTTCAATTCAATTCAAGTGCTATTCAACACCACTTTTAGATAAATCTCTAACATAGTGGAAAATGTAGTACTGAATCAAGCTGTATATAATTTTAGAAAATTTTTCTAGATGCATGACTTTAGATAAATCAACTAACCTCTGTGATTCAGTATCCTTGTCTATAAATGAAAGATGATATCAACTCTGGGATTTCTATGAAAATAAAATAAGGTACAATTTGGTAGAAAATAGCAGATGTTGAACTGACAAGTGCTAGCAATGCTAGTTCTCTTTCTCTTCCTTCCTGGGACATAAAGCTACTCAAGTCCACTCATTTGTGTCTTTCCATCTCCTTCATGATAAACTTCAAAATCACTAAGGCACACAAGCTCTCCATAATATACCAATATTCCCAACATCATTTCTCCTTATGTTTCCTCCAGAATGCACCTGATGCTACAGTAATAGGTGAGGCTATGCAGCTACACAGTATTATTTTTTGTGCTTTTAAAAAAATAATCTGAAAGTTTTTTGTGAGGAGACATTATTTTGCTACTCAAAATCTGTCCAAATTCAGAACTTCCCGCTGTTGCTGATTAACTAGAAAGCTATCTCATTAAAACGATTCTTGCCCACTTATCCTTTGGGATACTTCATGCCATCTCAGGGTACCCTTACCTCAGTTTGAAGAATAAGCCAACAGTATTATTTCCACAGATAATACACACAATATAATGGCAGAATAATGTTAAAATATCAAATGATATGAAATAGGCTTTGGACAAATTAACTTATCTACAAAACAGAAATTGAGTCACAGATGTAGAAAACACATTTATGGTTACCAGGGGGTAAGAGGTGGGAGAGAGAGTTAAATAGGAAGATGTATACACTACTATACAAAACATAGATAATAAGGACCTACTGTATTAGCACAACTAACTCTATGAAGTGGTCTCTAATGGCCTACATGGGAAAAAGAGTCCGAAAAAAAGTGAAATCTGTATGAGTAACTGCTTCAGGGCTTCCCTGGTAGCTCAGTTGGTAAAGAATCCACCTGCATTGCTGGAGACCAGGGTTCGATCCCTGGGTCAGAAAGATTCCCTGGAGAAGGAAATGGCAACCCACTCAAGTATTCTTGCCTGGGAAATCCCATAGACAGAGGAGCCTGGTGGGCTACAGTCCATTGAGTCACAAGAGTTGACACAACTTAGTGACTAAATCTCCACCACCCACAACTGACTGCACTACCCACAACTCACTTTGCTGTATGGCATAAAGTACCACAACATTATAAATTAACTATACTCCAATAAAAATTTTGAAAAAGAAAAATCAGATGTATGCTTAAGGATGGCAATTAAAATATTTTACTAGTTTTCTCCACAGAAGACAAACCATAAATTATAGATATTTTAGTACATTTTCAAGTTAATAGTAACAGACATTATAAAAATCAATTAATACTTCTGGTATCCCAGATAGTCTAACTTTCAACTGCATCATCCACAGAAAGAGACTATTTCCACAAACCCTAAATAGAGGCTAACCCTGTAGCTTGCTTTGGCCAGTAGAACATTTCTGTGAAATCTTAGTGGGGATCTCAAAGGTCTTAATACTTCTACCTAGAACCTGGCCACTGCCAACTTAACAAATCCAGGAAAGCCTGTTATATTATGAGATGATGTGGAGAAGATTCTGTCACAGATGAGGAAATCAAAGATTGAAGTAAAGATATGTGACATTAAAACATATGATATGGCTCTTCAAAAATTAGTAGAATTGGGCACTCAAAACAAGGTTGACCACTGAGCTCAGCCTGGTGAGAACCAGGTGATCTATACACTTGTGAACACTAACGAATTTTTTAAACTGCTGTAGTTTCAGGTGATAACTATTCATCTTTGTACACTGTTTATTCACATTATTCAGCCAGACTATATGTAATACAATATTCCAAGTATTGTTGCGAGGAAATTTTTAAAATGTGAAAATAAATTTCATATTTATCTCCTTATCAGTTCAACTCAGTCTCTCAGTCATGTCTAACTCTTTGCAACCCCATGAATCACAGCATGCCAGGCCTCCCTGTCCATTATCAACTCCTGGAGCTTACTCAAACTCATGTCCATCGAGTCGTGATGCCATCCAGCCATCTCATCCTCTGTCGTCCCCTTCTCCTCCTGCCCCAAATCCCTCCCAGCATCAGGGTCTTTTCCAATGAGTCAACTCTTCACATGAGGTGGCCAAAGTATTGGAGTTTCAGCTTTAGCATCAGTCCTTCCAAAGAGCACCCAGGACTGATCTCCTTTAGAATGGACTGGTTGGATCTCTTTGCAGTCCAAGGGACTCTCAAGCGTCTTCTCCAATGTCACAGTTACCAATGCAAAATATTTTAGTCATATGTACATTTTACATTGACTTCTTACTTTATAGTGCATTCTTCTGTTCTTTATTATGGTTTATACTGCTTCAGTTGTCAGTTCACACTGGATATGGAAATAAATGTTGGCAATCACAGTGATTTATTCCAAAGATATGTATTGAGCACTTGCTGAAGACAGAGGCAGCCTACTCTATATCAGGAGAGGAGAGGTTAAGCAGTAACCATCTTAAGATATCCCACCAATGAATGAATTTTTTAAATTAGGACAGTCAAGAAGTACATGCTGTCCTTGGCTCTGGTAAATGGAAAAGCATTTTCACTTCACACTCCAACTAGGACTTTCGATTTCCTATCCCAAAAAAGACTAACAGCATCCCCATCCCTCACTGTCCTGTGACATGTTGATGTTTATACCAGAATATGACAAGCACACCACTTCAGGGCATGATATTCAACTCAAATCAGACAGATAATGCTATAGCTCCAATTATCCTTCCCAGAATATAGAAGAAAAGCTAGAATTTAGCAGCATGGAATGTATGACATAAGAAAGAAAGTCCTCTATAACAATGTCACTGTTGTTTATCATTTAGAAAACGACTAGACTAGTAATAGTATTAAGAAGCACTTTATAGTACTTCTCATGCCTCAGGTTCCAATTAAAGTGCTTTATCTAGGTACACTCACTGAATTATCTCAACATATTTGTGAGCTAGACCACTTTTAAGCTTACTTTGCAAATGAGGGAAGTAAGGTACACATAAGTAATTACCATTAGAAACTTAGCTAGAAAGTAAATAAAATGGAACTTGAAGCCAGCCAATCTGGCTCCAGTGTGAGTACTCTTAAACACTGTACTATAGAGACTCTCTTGCACCTTTAAAGTACCTTGGAGAGCAGTCATTTGCTGTAATTGGTAAGTGTCATTCTAGGCTGGCACCTCCATATCTCACAGTCTATATTGCTAAAAAGCTCTTTAAGAGCATTTCAGTTTATAAAAATATATTATTTATTTATACAACTCACATCAGGATAAATTATCCAGGATATCTTAATATGGCTAAGCATGGAAATAGTTTTTTGATACATAGTCTGAATAAGAGGCATGTTTTCCTTCACTGGATCTGGAAATGAGATTTAAATGTATTAGCAGTCCAATGAGGCTAACTTTCAAGTTGTTACATGTTTGTACCCTAAACTTGAAATGTATTATCAAATGATAAAAGTAGATTTTATATTCCCTTTTAGATTTTGACTTCCCTTGTGGCTCAGATGGTAAAGCATCTGCCTACAATGCGGGAGACTCGGGTTCAATCCCTGGGTCGGGAAAATCTACTGGAGAAGGAAATGGCAACCCATTCCAGTATTCTTGCCTGGAAAATCCCATGGATGGAAGAGCGTGGTAGGCTACAGTCCATGGGGTTGCAAAGAGTCGGGACACGACTGAGCGACTTCACTTTTTCTTTCACTTTCTTTTAGATTTTGAGCATTTTTTCTCTTCCTTTAGCTTCTCTATTCTGTGTTTTCTCTGACCATGTTTGACATTTTAAAAATATATTTTTCTTTTATTCATGGATTTATAACTTATCTAGAAAAAACAAACAAGGCATAGGACTCTAAAAATATACCTTATGCTCTAGGAATTAAGAAAAGATCAAAATTAGCAAATAAAGAATAATTTTAACATTGAACTTACTGAACAGTTCAAGTATTGCAATACATACAAATATATAGAAGATTGAACATTTAGCTAGCTTTTCTGAAGCCAATAGTTTGCACTGTGATGGAAGGACTCTTAGTATTATACTAGCAGTATAGAATGAGATCGCAAGGGCCATGAAAAATATTTCAAAGAATTTGAGACCACTTAGCAAAACTTTAAAACTTGCTATTTTAGTATAAAACATTTATACATGTACTATATATTTAGTCATTTATAAATATTATTGCATTGATATACTTTTTCAAAGACATTGTATCATGTACATTATAAATATATACAAATATAGAAATTAACATTATCAATTACAGAGGAGCTAAGTAACATTTTAAAATATGAAGTCATACATGATGTTATCAGTAGCTAAAATTCCATTTAAACTTAGGGAAAATTTGTAGTTGTAAATATTCAGTATACCCTCCTGAGAATTGCTATTTCAGGGCTGAATTCTTTTCATACAGCATTGCCTTTTTAAAATGTATATTAATAACATACTGGCTGAATTCATAAACAATGCTTAGAGTAATGTTATGTCTGCTTATTTCTTGTTCAAAACTCTGTTGATTCAATCTGCTAACTAGAGGAATCATCTTAGAAAAACATCGACATTCTATGATGAGAATTATTTTGAAAATATATAATATACACTTAAAACTTACTTCACCAGACATGGTTAAATTATAATACATAGAAATCCAGTTAAAAGAAAAGAATGGAAGTATCACTATCAAGCCCTCTGAGGTGTGAAAACTCACATTCCTTAGCATGCCTTTGATATCTTGTGTTAAACATGCAAAAGCATTGATATTTATGTAACATATAAAATAATTATAGATTTTAAGTAAAAATGCTGAGGTAAAGATCAATTCTAATGTTTCCTTTCCACACTAGTAGAGGTAGATTAGGTAACCAGGGTTTAATGCAACCAAATTTAACATCAAACTTTAGAAGGAAACAATATAAGGCATACAGGTTACTAAGGCTTCAGACAACAGAGAGCAATTACAAGAAATTTATAAGGAGATAGTCTCCTGTTAAAAACTGTCATATAATTTGAGGGAAAAATGCTCAGGAAAAATAAAAGTTGAGTAAGGAAGTATAGTTGACTCCTGATTCCTGCCTGATGATGCTTTGCTTTGCCCCACTTTTTCCTGACTGCTTATTTTCCCTAAGGTTGCTGACATTAGCATGCCTTCCCCAATTCTACAAGGAATATTGAACCCCATTTATAATTTTAGCCTGGTATCTCCAATTTAAAGTCATATTCATGAAATTATAGAAAAATTATTAAAATGGTATAATTCACAAAGACAAAGAGACTGAAAGATGACCCCGATACAGGAAACAATGTTTGAGCTATGTCAATGATTTTGGATTTGAGGAACAGCTTTTATTCTTCTCCAGGTTGAAAAAAATTTTTGATGAAATATAGGAAAGGGATTAATTTAGATTAATTCACTTAAACTAATTAATTCAGACAAAGTTTAGAGAAAAAGCAAAATGAGAGTTCAGAGGGCAAAGAAGTTAATGAGATGTCTAAACACATAGCAGAGGTAGAAAAAGAATAAAAAAGGGGGAAAAATAATATGAAAAGGAGAAAAACACATTCTAGGTTTAGAACCCATTTAGGAAAAGGTTAAGAACAGGGTCTTGATTGTGTTTGATAATGTGTGTTAAACTAAAATCAGAAAAAGTTCTTTGCTTTTACTCCTGTAATTATATGAGTTTTAACTTCTCTCCACTTGATGACTCAGTTTATCAATAAAATTTGGCAGAAATGATGCCCTGGGCTTACTATTTGTTGCTGTTCAATCACTTAGTCAAGTCTGACTCTTTGTGACCTCATGGACTGCAGTGTGCCAGGCTTTCCTATCCTTCACCACCTCCCAGAGCTTGCTAAAACTCATGCTCATTGAGTTGGTGATATCATTCAGCCATCTCATCCTCTGTCTCCTTCTCCTCCTGCCTTCAATCTTTCCCATCATCAGGGTCTTTTCTAATGAGTTGGCTCTTCGTATGAGGTGGCCAAAGTATTGGAGCTTCAGTTTCAGCACTGGTCCTTCCATGAATGTTCAGGGTTGATTAACTTTAGGATTCACTGGTTAGATGCCCTTGTTGTCCAAGGGACCCTCAAGAGTCTTCTCCAGCATGACAGTTCAAAAGCATCAATTCTTCAGCACTCAGCCTTCTTTATAGTCCAACTCTCACATTCATACACAACTATTGGAAAAACTATACCTGAAAGAGGAGAGCGAAAAAGTTGGCTTAAAGCTCAACAATCAGAAAACGAAGATCATGGCATCTGGTCCCATCACTTCATGGGAAATAGAAGGGGAAACAGTGGAAACAGTGCCAGACTTTATTTTTTATGAGTGACTGAACTGAACTGAACTGATACAGACATTTATTGGCAAAATGATGTTTCTGCTTTTTAATACACTGTCTAGGTTTGTCATAGCTTTGTTTCAAAGGAGCAATGGCTTTTAATTTCATGGCTTCAGTTACCATCAGCAGTGATTTAGGAGTCAAAGAAAATAAAATCTGTCACTGTTTCCACTTCTGCCATCTATTTGTCATGAAGTTTGGGGCAAGATGGCATGATTTTAGTTTTTTAAATGTTGAGTTTTAAGCCAGCTTTTTCACTCTCCTCTTTCACCTTCATCAAGAGGCTCTTTAATTCCTCTTCATTTTATGCCATTAAAAGAGTATCATTTGCATATTTGAGGTTGTTGGCATTTCTCCCAGCAATCTTTATTCCAGCCTGTGTTTCATCCAGCTCAGCATTTCACATGATGAACTCAGCATATAAGTTAAATAAGCAGGGTGACAATACAGAGTCTTGACATACTCCTTTCTGAAATTTGAAACAGTCCATCGTTCCATATCTGGTTCTAACTGTGCTTCTTCACCTGCATACAGGTTTCTCAGGAGGCAGGTAAAGTGCTCTGGTATTCCCATCCCTTGAAGAATTTTCCACAGTTTGTTATGATCCACAGAGCCAAAGGCTTTAGCATAGTCAGTGAAGCAGAAGTAGATGTTTATCTGGATTTCACTTGCTTTGTCTATGATCCAGTGGCTGTTGACAATTTGATCACTGGTTCCCCTACCTTTTCTATAACCAGGTTGTACATCTGTAAGTTCTTATTTCACATACTGTTAATGCTGAGCTTGAAGGATTTTGAGCATTACCTTCCTAGCATGTGAAATGATTGTAACTGTATGGTAGCTTGAACATTTTTTTTTTTTTTTTTT
>SJYT01030384.1:11244-25897 GCA_006410635.1 Cephalophus harveyi
CATCCCTTCATTCTTTCTGGAGTTATTTCTCCACTGACCTCCAGTAGCATATTGGGCACCTACTGACCTGGGGAGTTCCTCTTTCAGTATCCTATCATTTTGCCTTTTCATACTGTTCATGGGGTTCTCAAGGCAAGAATACTGAAGTGGTTTGCCATTCCCTTCTCCAGTGGACCACATTCTGTCAGACCTCTCCACCAAGACCCGATCATCTTGGGTTGCCCCGCGGACATGGCTTAGTTTCATTGTTAGACAAGGCTGTGGTCTTAGGGTGATTAGAGCACAGGCACTGCGACCAGCGCACTAAGCGCGGCCGAGAGGAGCTACCCCATGTCTGAGGTCAGGGGCAGAAGCCGGGAGGACCGCCATGCCCGAAGGGTGGCGGCCAAGAGGAGTTACCCCACATCAGAGGTCAGGGGCAGCGGCTGAGAGTTGCAGGCTGTGACGGTGCAGGAACAGCCAAGAGGAGCTACCTCGCTTCCGAGGAGTGGTGGCTGTGTGGGCACCCAAGGGCCTAGAGGAGCTATCCCACGTTGAAGGTCATGAAGGGCCATGGTGAGGAGATACCCGTCGTCCAAGGTAAGGAGCAGCAGCTGTGCTTTGCTGGAGTAGCTGTGAAGAGATACCCTATGCTCAAGGTAAGAGAAACCCAAGTAAGATGGTAGGTGTTGCAAGAGGGCATCAGAGGGCAGACACACTGAAACCATACCCACATTATAGATAATTACATATAATTGCATATATATGATTACATATAATTATATACACAAATTATAGTAAAATGAAGAACTTAAAATTTATATCCAGAATAAAAAATTCTTTAAAATAAACAAAGGCTACCAAATACAATAATAAGCAAAAGATTTTAAAAGGCACTTCACAGATGAAGCTATCTAAACAGGCAGTAATCAAATGAAACTCAACATCATTAGTCATCCAGGATTGCAAATTAAGACCACAGCACAACACCACTACACACCTACTAGAATGGCTAAAATGAAAAATACATGATGTTGGCAGCAGTAACCAGAATTTTCTTACACTGTTGATGAGAGATTACCTTTGTATTATTCCTCTGGAAAACATCTGATGGTATCTCTTAAAATTGAACATATGCATTCCATATTGCTTAGCAATTCTATTTCTAACTATACTTCTCCATACTTATAGACACACATATATATTCTAGGAAAGCATTAGCTGTTAGTCCCTTAGTTTTGTCTGACTCTTTGCAACCCCATGGACTGTAGCCCACTGGGCTCCTCTGTCCATGGAATTCTCCAGGCAAGAATGATGGAGTGGGTAGCCATTCACTTCACCAGGGGATCGTCCCAACCCAGGGATTGAACTTGGGTCTCCTGCATTGCAGGAAGATTCTTTACCATCTGACCCACCAGGGAAGCTCATATTCTTGGGAAGATATGTACAGAAATGTTCAAAACACAGAAAAAAGGCCCCCAATAGGGAACTACCAAGTTTCGATCAACAGTATAATGGATAAAAGCACTGTAGTATGTTTCTATGCTGCTGCTGCTGCTAAGTTGCTTCAGTCGTGTCCAACTCTGTGCAACCCCATAGATGGCAGCCCACTAGGCTCCTCTGTCCCTGGGATTCTCCAGGCAAGAACACTGGAGTGGGTTGCCATTTCCTTCTCCAATGCATGAAAGTGAAAAGTGAAAGTGAAGTCATTCAGTCGTGGACTGCATGACTCCATGGACTGCAGCCCACCAGGCTCCTCCGTCCATGGGATTTTCCAGGCAAGAGTACTGGAGTGGGGTGCCATTGCCTTCTCCGATGTTTCTATAGAGGTTATTTTTGGGAGGATAAAACCTCACAGGAGACATCAGGCCATCCTCAGTCTTCACTATCCCCAGGCCCAGCTCCTCACCTGACCAATGGGCCACCTACATATCCCTCAAAGCCATCCCTTCCTTTGCCCTGGATTAGGAGCCCAGCATTTCTCACCCGTAATCCTGCAGAAGTCCTTCCTTAGTCTCCATTTCTCTGGGCTCTTTTCCTTTAGTACATTCTCCATATGGACTACTACAAGTTATTGTTCAAAATATAACACTGACCTAGCTGTCTCCTGTTTAAAACCCTTTAAGGGTTCCCAATGCCAGGTAATGTTTGACACCCACATAGAACCATTCTTAAATGACCTACACCTTTCAGACTTCTTTAGCCTCAGCACCCAACTCTGTCCCTCATCCCATCTTTTCCATACAAGCATGCCCAGAGTCATGTATGTCTCTACCTCTCTCACATCTTCAGACCCTTGCCTAGGTCTTTATAAAGCATGGAAGAACACCAACCCTTGCATCCTTGCCACCCACACATACTCTGTTACACACACAATGTTTATTCCCATATTAGGACTCAACTCACTTATCATCCCACCAAGAAGCCTTCCCAGACCCACTCCATCTCCCACTCCCAAACTGTGGTTGGATGCTTTCTCTATTTCTCAGAATCCATTGTGATTATTGGCAAGTTATAACTCTAGTAATCCTAGAAGGTTCTGATATAAAGTTAGAGGTCTAATATCTTGGAAAAAAACTTCTCCCTCTCATGTTAACTTTACTCCCACTCATTGCGTTGGAATATATATAATAAAGTATGGATAATTGGGTGAGTTTATAATGTGCCTTTCAGTAATAATAATACCTAATATTTAATTGCACTCATCTCACATGCTAGTAAAGTAATGCTCAAAATTCTCCAAGCCAGGCTTCAGCAATATGTGAACCGTGAACTCCCTGATGTTCAAGCTGGTTTTAGAAAAGGCAGAGGAACCAGAGATCAAATTGCCAACATCCACTGGACCTTCAAAAAAGCAAGAGAGTTCCAGAAAAACATCTATTTCTGCTTTTGAACTGTGGTGTTGGAGAAGACTCTTGAGAGTCCCTTGGACTGCAAGGAGATCGAACCAGTCCATTCTGAAGGAGATCAGCCCTGGGATTTCTTTGGAAGGACTGATGCTAAAGCTGAAACTCCAGTACTTTGGCCACCTCATGCGAAGCGTTGACTCATTGGAAAAGACTCTGATGCTGGGAGGGATTGGGGGCAGGAGGAGAAGGGGAGGACCGAGGATGAGATGGCTGGATGGCATCATGGACTCAATGAACATGAGTCTGAGTGAACTCCGGGAGATGGTGATGGACAGGGAGGCCTGGTGTGCTGCAATTCATGGGGTCGCAAAGAGTCAGACATGACTGAGTGACTGAACTGAATGAACTGAACTGAATGTTTAATGAGCACTTTCTATGTGCCAGGCATTGCTACACTAACTTTATCAAGTCCTCCCCACAACTCTTTGAGGTAAGTACTAGTACCTCCACTTTTACAGAGAAAAGAAAACTAAATCATAGAGAAACTAAGTGATTCACTCCAAATTATACGATTTGTATGATGAACCCAGGGTTTGAATCAAGGCAGTTTGGTTTCAGAGCCAACTCTTAAGCAGAATCTTCTCCTGGTTCAGGTGAACACTCTCTAAGTGGGAAGGGTAAGGAATGTAAACTGCCCCCATTGCTCCTCAATTTGAGCTTCTTGAGGTTTGGAATGAGACAGTATAGAATCATGGCCTATGGGTTACAGCCACCAGATAAGATAGGATAAGACCCCTCCTAGGATAAAGTGCTAAAGTGGCAGCCACAGACTGTCTCTCATGATAAAGTTTTCTCCATCTGCTCCCATCACTTGGATGTGGAAAGCTATGGGGTCACACTGAAAGCAGAAGGCATCCATAGCAAGAGACTTGGGAACTGAGTACCATACTAGAACTTAGTAAATCTTTGTAAAAAGCCTCCCTCTTATTAGTCAACCTTGATTTCCATCAGGAAGGGGTACATCTTATAGTGGAAAAAAAAAAGTCTCTTAAGATTCCATTAAGCCAACAGTCTCTGTCCTAATTCACAACAGCCCAGATCTCTAGGGAACAGGGGAGTGGAAACTAATCACTGCGGTCCTGATGTCACTGTTACAGGCTTCTCCCAGCATAACCATCATTGTCCTTTCATAATGTCTCTTAGCTAAACTTGGAGGCCTGAAGCTCAGGAAATTATTCATTTTCTCTTTCTAGCTCCTAGAACGTGGTTTGGAACAGACCAACCATCCATACATACTACATGAACAAATGGAAGAAAGAAGGAGGTCTCGGAAGAAAGGATGGGATGTGAGGTGGGGAAGAAAGACAAATGGGGAATGTGGGAGGTGCCTGGAGGGATGTTGGGGCAGAAGCACAGAAAGGACCTAGTGGCTGGGTGACCTGGCTGCTGCTGACCTCCAGCCCCACAGATGCCTGGATCCCACCCCTAGCCCCAAACACAGTGACCACCTCACCCCTCAGGCATTCACAGGTCACAGAGAGACTGTCACTTGTTCTTAAGGGAAAGAGACTGAACAGGAAGTGCCCAGGGCAACTGAGTCCAGTGAGCCAGGATTCCAGGCAACCCAGTCTCCAGAAAAGCACCAGGCTTCTGAGAGATGGAAGGCTGAATCCCCTGCCTTCTCTCCATTGCTCAGCTCTTCGCACTTGACCTGGCCAGCCCTGGCTCCTGAAGTCCTTGCCTGCCGGGTCCTCAGGTGCAGGTAGGGGGAGCCTCGGCCAGCCCAAGTTCTTCCCAATGGGCCAAGCTGCTGAGGCTTTATGCCTCCTTACCAGGCTTTCCTGGGAGAACAAGGGGAGGCCACCCCCTGCCTCCTGCCACCACAGACCCTATCCCTTGTGGGGATGCCAAGATGAAATTCTCTGAATGCTGTCAATGAGAACCCCACAAGGAAGAGGCCTCTGGGGACAGAGCAGGAGAAAACCACATCCCGGTTGGGGAGGCATAGTGACCTGTCTTTATATTTTTCAAGTACCTTGTCTGCTTGCCGAGATCCCAAGAACTGAAGGCTTCATACAGATTCCTCTCTTCTCACTCAAACCCCTGTGTCCCAACTTGTCAATTAGCCCATGTCTGAGTCACACTCCTATTACTGAACTACCTTGAATAAGTCTTCCTCCATTCCCCATCAGAACAACACCTTGGACACGGTGATACTTATGAGTTGACCATGGAGAACTATACAGATCTTGAACCAGGTCCTGGAAGACAGCATCTGAAAAGGATCATCAGTCACATGTTACATACAAGGAAGTGCAGGCGGGACCTGCCCAGGGACTCACGTTTTCTGAGGGCAGAAACAGAATCTGAATTGGGATCTGTCATGTCCTAGTGCCCGTTCTAATAAACTGCTGTTATTCTGAACCTGTTTACACATCTAAAAATGATAACAATATCTTAATAACCCTAACATTCTGGGGTTGCAGGAGAATTCAATGAGATAACATGTTGGAAGCCCTGCATAGGTCCTGCCCATGCCTCCCATGACTGAGCTCCTGTCTTGCCTTCTGTCTGGGCCTCAGTTCTCCATTTATTCAGGAAGAGAAGGTTGGATACAGAGGTCCTGCTCAGTCAACCACAGGTCACCGGAGTCAATCACTGACTTTTCAGAAGTGTGTGGAATGGTGTTAAATGAGGTCATTATTTTTTTTTTTAATTTTTACTTTATTTTACTTTACAATACCGCATTGGTTTTGCCATACATTGACATGAATCCACCATGGGTGTATATGAGATCCCAATCCTGAATCCCCCTCCCACATCCCACCCCATTTCCTCTCTCTGGATCATCCCCGTGTACCAGCCCCAAGCATCCTGTATCGAACATAGGCTGGTGCTTCGTTCTTACGTGATAGTATACATGTTTCAATGCCATTCTCCCAGATCATCCCACCCTCTCCCTCTCCCACAGAGTCCAAAAGTCCATTCTATACATCTGTGTCTCTTTTGCTGTCTCGCATACAGGGTCATCATTGCCATCTTTTTAAATTCCATATATATGTGTCAGTATACTGTATTGGTGTTTTTCTTTCTGGCTTACTTCACTCTGTATAATAGGTTCCAGTTTCATCCATCTCATTAGAACTGTTTCAAATGAATTCTTTTTGATGGCTGAGTAATACTCCATTGTGTATATGTACCACTGCTTTCTTATCCATTCATCTGCTGATGGACATCTAGGTTGTTTCCATGTCCTGGCTATTATAAACAGTGCTGCAATGAACATTGGGGTACATGTGTCTCTTTCAGTTCTGGTTTCCTCGGTGTGTATGCCCAGCAGTGGGATTGCTGGGTCATAAGGCAGTTCTATTTGCAGTTTTTTAAGGAATCTCCACACTGTTCTCCATAGTGGCTGTACTAGTTTGCATTCCCACCAGCAGTGTAAGAGGGTTCCCTTTTCTCCACACCCTCTCCAGCATTTATTGCTTGTAATTTCTTTTTCTACTTTCTCATTATTAGTGTATAGGAATGCAAGGGATTTCTGTGTGTTGATTTTATATCCTGCAACTTTACTATATTCGTTGATTAGCTCTAGTAATTTTCTGGTGGAGTCTTTAGGATTTTCTATGTAGAGGATCATGTCATCTGCAAACAGTGAGAGTTTTACTTCTTCTTTTCCAATTTGGATTCCTTTTATTTCTTTTTCTGCCCTGATTGCTGTGGCCAAAACTTCCAGAACTATGTTGAATAGTAGCAGTGAAAGTGAGCACCCTTGTCTTGTTCCTGACTTTAGGGGATTATTAAAGTTAAATTACATAAACAATAATTAATTCAAGTATGTTAAAAGCAAACTTCAGTGAACCTTGAAAGCACAATGCTGTGTGAAGTAAGTCAGGCAGAGATAGACAAACATTGTATGATCTCACTTATACATGGAATCTGAAAACATAGAACTCTTAGAAACAGAGAGTAGACTGTGATGGCCTGTGGCTGGGGGCAGAAAAATGGAGAGAGGCTGGTCAAATGGGACAAATTTCTCAGTTATAAGATAATAAGTTCTGGGGATCTAACCCTCAATGTGGTGACTATCGTTAACAATACTGTACTGTATACTGTATACTGGGAAGTCGCTATGAGAGTAAATCTTTAACGTTCTCACTACAAGAGCAACATGAAATGGCAGTGGTGCGGTAAGGTAATGCATGTGCTGTGCTTAGTTGCTCAGTCATGTCCAACTCTTTGCAACCCCATGAACTGTAGCCCGCCAGGCTCCTCTGTCCATGGGGATTCTCCTGGCAGGAACACTGGAGTGCATTGCCATGCCCTCCTCCAGGGGATCCTCCCAACTCAGGGATCAAACACAGGTCTTCCACATTGCAGGCAGATTCTTCACCATCTGAGCCATCAGGAAAGCCCAAAGTAACGCATAAACTAATTTTATTGTGGTAACAGTTTCACAATATATACACATATCAGTTCATCACATTGTACACCTTAAACTTCCAGAATGTTATATGTCAATTAAATCTCTATAATTTGGGGGTGAAAAAAAGAAAATAAAATTCAATTTATAGAAAAAAAAAAAACAAAGCTTAGAAACAAAAGCTGGGGGACTTCTCCAGTGGTTCAGTGGTTAACACCTTGCCTTTGAATATATGGGGTTTGGGTTTGATCACTGGTTGAAGAGATAAGATCCCATATACCTTGTGGGCAAAAATCTAAAAAAAAAAAAAAAAAGAAGCAATGTCGTAAAAAATTCAATAAAGACTTTAAAAATTGTCCATATGGAAAAATAATTTTAAAGAAAATAAACTGAAAACTCTTCACATCCTAATTATTCTACTACAATGCAGATATCTGTTCTCTGTGTTCTAAAATGTGTTGTTTGAATCTACTGAATTTGTACACTGGAAATAATCTAATCATGAAGTGCTCTGAACACCTCTCCCTAGGTCTGAGTTCAGTGACATCATGTTTGCTTGAAATCCAACCATGACGGGTGTATCTACTCAACACGGAAACCAGAAAACAGTACCAGTCAGAACTCCTCCCCGCCTCCCAGAATTTATTGCTAGATGCTTCCCAGCACACCGCTGCTTCCAGTCCTGAGTCCTGAGAAGCCAGACATCTCAGGGTGACCTAGTGCTGGAGGCTTCCCACTCTGCTATTGGCAGGGGTTGGGGGAGCCGGCAATGAGCGACCCTCACCCAGGAGGAGCCCAGCCCGGCAGCTCAGACCCTCCCAGCCCAGTCCTCTTGCCTGGTCCTGACAGAGGCGCCCAGACAGCGAGACACAGCCTGGTCTCGCTGGTACTGTCCTCTGGACCCTCTCCAGCCTCCTCACAGCCCTCAGCAGGGCCAACCATGGTTGAGGCCTTCTTATGCGGAGCATGTAGAAGACCAGCTCTGCACTCACGGAGCTCCCAGGCCCCACTGGCTCCCACCTTTAGGGATGAAGGCCAAGCGCACTCAGAGCCTACTTTGCACAGGCCTTGGGAGGCAAGGATTTGACAGATGAGAAAACAGTGTCAGAAAGGGTAAGGAACTTGTCCAAACAAGATCAGAAAGGCTGATAACAGGAGGAGCCCAGAAGCACATGGAGGCCACTGCTACCCCACTCGGCTCTGTCTTCTGAGGCAGGACTCAGACTCCATTTCTCTAAAATGCGGAGACTCTTCTCTCACAGGTGACGATGCAGATGCAGTGATGGCACACGTGAGCCCGAGGCTCAGCCCAGAATAACCACTGCATGAAAACTAATTCCCTCCCTGTGTCTACTTCCTGGTCCCCCTTCCCATTCCTTCTTCCTGGAATCACACCTTACAGGGAGGAGGCACATTCCTTCCTTCATGGCATCCCTGAGCTGAATCCACTGTGTGCCCATGAACTGTCCCTGGGGTCAGGAGTACCTGAGCATTCCATCCGGGTACTTCAGGTTCCATGGCCAGGGGGGTCAGGGGCTGGGCAGGGTTGGACCCTGATTCCAGGGCTCCCTGCAGTCCTCAGCTCTTCCTCAGACTCAGCTACAGTCTCAGAGGACTAAACTGTGGGAGTCTTCTCCTGTACCCCAACTCCCTCAACCCATATATACACATACATCTTCCAGCCTGATGGACCCAGAGATTCAGGGAGGAGAGGGAGTTGGGTCCAGGGCTCAGGACAGATGAAAACTTGCCTTGTTAATCCTTTTCTTCAGAACCAGAATGGCAATGATAACCAACTCTTCCCTGAGCCAGGCCCTGACTCCTCTTCCCCCATGTCAGTGACCCTCACTTCAGCTCTGAAGAGGTAATCCAGGCAGGACCTATCTGTCCATTGGATGGATGAAGAAACTGAGGTCCAGGGAGGTGCAGTGACTTGCCCGAAGTCAGAAGCAATCCAAGATCATAGATAAGATGAAACTCAGGCCATCCTGTCTCCTTAAATGACAGAATTACTTAAAGACTGCCAAGCTTCATCCTACCCTCCATATCCCAGTAAAGTGATGTGACCTGGAAGAAATGAAAGTGAAAGCAAAAGCCGCTCAGTCATGTCCAACTCTTTGCAACCCCCAAGGACTGTGCAGTCCATGGATTTCTCCAGGCCAGAATACTGAAGTGGGTAGCTGTTCCCTTCTCCAGGGGAACTTCCCAACCCAGGAATCAACCCAGGTCTCCCACATTGCAGGCATTCTTTATCAGTTAACCCACTTGGGAAGAATACTAGAGAGGGTAGCCAATCTCCTCTCCAGCAGAAGAAATGAGGGATTTGGCTAAAACCATGCAACTAGATAATGTTGCTGGCCAAAATCTTGGCTTTGTCTTCCAAAGCCGAATAAAAAAATACAGAGACAGGGACTGGAGGAAATAGAAAGGTGGCTTTAGTTCTCATCCAGCAGAGAGGGGAATGCAGTAGGCTCCTGCTTGTAAGACTCCCCTCCAATAAGAAATCTAGGGGCTTACATAGATAAAAGTTTGCAGTCAGGAGTTAATGGTGAGGAAGAGGGGTCTGAGGGTTTTGTCTTCTTCCTCTTGTATTGTTTCAAAAACAGTCACAGGCTGGCACAGTAGCCCAGAAATTCAGTCTGGCAGTCTGGTCACCTCCTTTCTGACACGTTAAAAGAAAAACGTCAAGGCTGTATATTGTGACCCTGTTTATTTAACTTATATGCAAAGTGCATCATGTGAAATGCCTGGCTGGATGAATCACAAGCCAGAATCAAGATTACTAGGAGAAATACCAATAGCCTCAGATATGCAGATGATATCACCCTAAAGACAGAAAGTGAAGAGGAACTAAAGAGCCTCTTGTTGAAGGTGAAAGAGGAAAGTGAAAAGGCTGGCTTAAAACCCAACATTCAAAAAACAAAAAATGGCATCCAGTCCCATCACTTCATAGGAAATAGATGGGGGAAAAATGGAAAAGGTGACATATTTTAGATGGTGACTGCAGCCATGAAATTAAAAAATGCTTGCTCCTTGGAAGAGAAGCTATGACAAACCTAGACAGCATATTAAAAAAACAGAGACATCACTTTAACAACGAAGGTCTGTATAGTCAACGCTATGGTTTTTCACAGTACTCATGTACAGATGTGAGAGTTGGACCGTAAAGAAGGTCAAGTGCCAAAGAATTGATGCTTTCCAACTGTGGTGCTGGAGAAGACTCTTGGGAGTGCCTTGGACAGCAAGGAGATCAAACCAGCTAATCCTAAAGGAAATCAACCCTGAATATTCATTGGAAGGACTGATGCTGAAGCTAAAGCTCCAATACTTTGGTCACCTGATGCAAAGCGCCAACTCCCTGGGAAAAATCCTGATGCTGGAAAAGATTGAGGGCAAGAGGAGAAGGGGGCAACAGAGGTTGAGATGGTTGGGTGACATCATCATCTCAAAAGACATGAATCTGAGCAAACTCCAGGAAATAGTGAGGGCTTGCCTGATAGCTCAGTTGGTAAAGAATCTGCCTGCAATGCAGGAGACCCCGGTTCGATTCCTAGGATGGGAAGATCCCCTGGAGAAGGGATAGACTACCCACTCAGTATGCTTGAGCTTCCCTTGTGGCTCAGCTGGTAAAGATTCCACCTCCAATGCCAACGGCAAC
Organism: Cephalophus harveyi; assembly: GCA_006410635.1. NCBI lineage: Eukaryota > Metazoa > Chordata > Mammalia > Artiodactyla > Bovidae > Cephalophus > Cephalophus harveyi. The sequence continues at coordinate 22,154 of SJYT01030384.1, forward strand.
CCACTCTTGCCTGGAAAATCCCATGGACAGAGGAGCCTGGTAGGCTGCAGTCCATGGGGTCACTAAGAGTTGGACATCACTGAGTGACTTCACTTTCACTTTTCACTTTCATGCATTGGAAAAGGAAATGGCAACCCACTCCAGTGTTCTTGCCTGGAGAATCTCAGGGACGGGAGAGCCTAGTGGCCTGCCGTCTATGGGGTCGCACAGGGTCAGACACAAATGAAGCGACTTAGCAGCAGCAGCAGCAGTGCCAGAGACCTGGGTTTGATCCCTGGGTTAGGAAGATCCCCTGGAGAAGGGAAAAGGCTACCCACCCCAGTATTCTGATCTAGAGAATTCCACAGACTGTATAATCCATGAGGTCGCAAGAAGTCAGACACAACTGAGCAACTTTCACTTCAAAGGAGATAGTGAAGGACAGGGAGGGCTGGCCTGCTGCAGCCCGTGGGGTCACAAAGAGTCAGACACAACTGAGCGACTGAACAACAAATAAGAGGAAGAGTGCTATAAGTTGAGCACCAGATACAGGATGTATTTAGCAGAGTCAAAGGATACTCAGTGAGAAATGTAGCTCCCGTAGAGTTAGAAGGGCAGAAATGAAAACTTAGTTACAGACATGCAGAGTTAGAAGCAGTTAAATACAAAACTAGGACTGTTTAGGCTTGCTCACTGGTCTCTTTATCTTCTTTGCTCTCAGGAAAAGGAAAGAAAATTCATTCCTCTTTTTTTCTAATGGGAGAGCCAGCAACAGAGCCCGGCGTGAGCCTCTTGGGCTGGGGCTGCCACCACAATATCACAGACTTCAGTGCTTGAGTCTATGGCTCCACCTGAACTCTAACTGAAATTCTTCCTGCTGTCCCAGAGTCTGTTGTGATTACAGGTGGCGTTGGGCCAGCTGGGGGTTTGGAATGAGGGAGAAGACTAGACTCTGTATGCTGAATTTTGAGCCAGGTGAGCCTACAGGCTTCAAGGAGAAGAGGGTGGGCTGGCAAGAGAGGAAAAGCTAGGGCTGTGGCAATCCTAATATCCAGGGACTCTCTGAAATTGGCCCCAGGCTGAGAGTGCCTCTGGGAAGGACTCTGTGAAAATTAGCTTTCCAGGACTTCCCTAGTGGCTCAGACGGTAAAGCGTCTGTCTGCAATGCAGGAGACCTGGATTCGATCCCTGGGTTGGGAAGATCCCCTGGAGAAGGAAATGGCAGCCCACTCTAGTATTCTTGCCTGGAAAATCCTGTGGACCGCGGAGCCTGGTAGGTTACCATCCATGGGGTCGCAAAGAGTCGGACACGACTGAGCGACTTCACTTCACTTCACTTTGCTAAGACAAGTGCCCCAGAAACTTCTTTGGATTTAAGTCTGCAGCAGGAGCTGAGGGAAATGGCAGGGGGTGGTAATGATCAAAAGCGTCTTAGTGGTCCTTTGGGACATCTTCACACGCAGAGCTTTTTCTTTTATGTGTGAAAAAGCTCTTCTGACCAGGCCTTTTCTCACCAGGTCTTCTCAGTACACCTGGGAGGGAGGTGTAATGCTCCCCATTTTACAGATGATGGCGATCGTGACAAACTCTTACTGAAGACTTGCCATGGGGCCGAGTCCTGAGGGAGTCATTGATGTTGGTTTTGGTCATTTCACTGCTCTCTAAGTCGTAAAGGGCCTTCAAGGTCAACATGTCCAGTTCCTTACTCTCTTTTACAGCCATGAAAATGAAAGCTCAGAGAAGCAAAGTCATCAGCCTGCGTGAGTTACTTAGGCAATCAGAACTAGAAGTCCTGCCTCCCAGCCATGGACTCATTCCATTGACCCATGCTCCTTCCTCTCCTTTGCTCTCTAGGAATTTAAGAAAGACCTGCCCATCTGCCCAGTAATAATGAGTTAATGTAGGCATCTTATCATGCATGCCTGCCCTCAACATCTTCATTCCTGGGGTTTGCATCCCCCAAGACTATTAATCCTGTGTGAGCCAATAAGAGTACATGTTGGTCAGACAAGCAAATAGGATAGTAATAATAATGATAAGAACAACAACAAAAAATGATGATCATAATTATAATAATAATAATTCATGCTCAGTTGTGTCTGGCTCTTTGTGATCCCCTGGACTGTAGCCCTCCAGGCTCCTCTGTCCATGGAATTCCTCAGGCAAGAATAGTGGAGTGGGTTGCCATTTCCTCCTCCAGGGGATCTTCCTCCCCCAGGGATCTAATCTGTGTCTCTTGCATCTCCTGCATTGGCAGGCAGACTCTTCACCCTCTGGGCCACCTGGGAACCCCTAATAATACTAGCAGAACCTTACAGGTACTGTTTCTTATATGCTTTACTTACAGTAATTCATTTAATATTCAAACATCTCAAGATGACATCAAATTGCAATTCAATGAGATCATTGTTTTGTCCACCAGCGGAAACACTCTCTACTAGGGTACGAAGATCTCCAAGTTAGCAGAGGTCAGAGTTCCTGGGAAAGGGAACAAATATTCTGTGAGTTATTGGGTGTAAGACTAAGAGAATCCACTCCCATTTCACTGTTTGATTTCCAGGTCCATGAATTCTAGCTATGGGAGAACCAGTGTCATATAGTCACTGACTCAAAGTATAAACTTCATCACTTTATTTCTTACTTTTATTTCTTTAATTTGTATTATTTTTGGCTGCATCAGGTCTTCGTTGTTGCACAGGCTTTCTCTAGTTGCAGAAAGCAGGGGCTACTCTCTAGCTGCAGTGCATGGGCTCTTCATTGCAGTGGCTTCTCCTGTCGTGGAGCAGTCTCCAGGAGCTGCAGCACGGGGGCTCATCAGTTGTGACTCTCGGACCCTAGAGCTTGGCAGGTGTCAGTAGTTGGGGATGCAGACTCAGAAGTTGCAGCTCGCGGGGTCTAGAGCACGGCCTCGGTCGGTAGTTGTGGCTCATGGGCTTAGTTGCCCCATCATGGCATGTGGAAAATTCCCAGACCAGGGATCAAACCTATGTCCCCTGCATTGGCAGGCTGATTCTTACCCACTGCACGACCATGGAAATCCCATGTTCACTTTAAAGGAGCATGTAAGATAGGGGCCTATTCCTTCAAGGCATTGTTACCCACGAACAGCAATAACTGAATCTTAATAAGCCATTCCAGTTTTTAGTTAGGGCAGTTTATTCTAAGTGTTAGAAGTCACATAAGGCCATTGAGTCTATGAGACCAAAGCTGCAAAATGAGTTCTTTGACCAGATGCTTGACAGTGGCTTGGGCACTCTGAATTAATAGATAATGATCTGATCCCATCACTCCATGAGAAATAGATGGGGAAACAGTGGAAACAGTGTCAGACTTTATTTTTGGGGGCTCCAAAATCACTACAGATGGTGATTGCAGCCATGAAATTAAAAGATGCTTACTCTTTGGAAGGAAAGTTATGACCAACCTAGATAGCATATTCAAAAGCAGAGACATTACTTGGCCAACAAAGGTCCGTCTAGTCAAGGCTATGATTTTTCCAATAGTCATGTATGGATGTGAGAGTTGGACTGTGAAGAAGGCTGAGTGCCGAAGAATTGATGCTTTTGAACTGTAGTGTTGGAGAAGACTCTTGAGAGTCCCTTGGACTGCAAGGAGATCCAACCAGTCCATTCTGAAGGAGATCAACCCTGGGATTTCTTTGGAAGGAATGATGCTGAAGCTGAAACTCCAGTACTTTGGCCACCTCATGCGAAGAGTTGACTCATTGGAAAAGACTCTGGTGCTGGGAGGGATTGGGGGCAGGAG
>SJYT01030387.1:0-116408 GCA_006410635.1 Cephalophus harveyi
CATCAATTCTTCGGTGCTCAGCCTTCTTCACAGTCCAACTCTCACATCCATACATGACCACAGGAAAAACCATAGCTTTGACTAGACAGACCTTAGTTTGACTGTGTGGATCATAACAAACTGGAAAATTCTTAAAGAGATGGGAATACCAGACCACCTTACCCTGTCTCCTGAGAAACCTGTTTGTGGGACAAGAAGCAACAGTTATTAATAGAACAGAACATGGAGCAACTGACTGGTTCAAAATTGGAAAAGGAGCATGACAAGGCTGTATACTGTCACCCTGCTTATTTAATTCATATGCAGAATACATCATGTGAAATGCTGGACCAGATAAATCACAAGCTGGAATCAACATTGCTGGGAGAAATCCACTCTAAGGGCAGAAAGTGAAGAGGAACTAAAGAGCCTCTTGAGAATGAAAGGGGAGAGTGAAAAAGCTGACTTAAAACTCAACATCATGGCATCTTGTCCCATCACTTCATGGCAAACAGAAGGGGAAAAAGTGGAAGCAGTGACAGAATTTTTTTTTCCTGGGCTTCAAAATCACTGCAGTGACTGTAGCCATGAAGTTAAAAGATGCTGGCTCCTTGGAAGAAAACCTATGACCAACCTAGACAGCATATTAAAAAGGAGAGACATCACTTTGCCGACAAAGGTCCATAGAGTCAAAGCTATGGTTTTTCCTGTAGTCATGTATGGATGTAAGTTAAACCACAAGGAAGGCTAAGCACCAAAGAACTGATGCTTTTGAATTGTAGTGTTGGAGAAGACTCTTGAAAGTCCCTTGGACAGAAACAAGATCAAACTAGTCAATCCTAAAGTAAATCAACCCTGAATATTAACTGGAAGGACTGAAAGCTCCAATACTTTGGCCACCTGATGCAAAAGCTGACTCATTGGAAAATACCCTGATGTTGGGTAAGATTGAAGGCAAAAGGAGGAGGAGGAGGAGGGGTCAGAGGATGCGATAGTAAGATAGCATCACCAACTCAATGGATGTGAATCTGAGCAAACTCTGGGAGGTAGTGAAGGACAGGGGAGCCTGGCAAGCTGCAGTCTACAGAGTCTCAAAGAGTCAGATACAACTTATGGACTCAACAACAACAAACACATTTTTTGCTTCAGGGAATTTATTGGTATTTTCTTATGACCCAGCATATGACAGGGAACCAATTTTTAATTTTTGTAAATACTGAATGTCAATTTTCAAATAAACAGTCCACAAATATTTTAAAAGAATATGTATTTTCTGCTATAATTTCACCTAGTAAACCAAGAAATCCCAAATATTACAAATTACTTAGAAGCTAGGAAGAAGCAAGGAAGGAGCCCTACTGCAGAGTCCAGAGGGAGCACAGCTCTGCCAACACCTTAATTTTGGACCTCCAGCTTCCATAACTGTAAGACAATCAATTTCTATTATTTTGTGCCATCTAATTTATGGTACTTTTTGATGGCAGCAACAAGACACTAATACAGGGGAGACTACTGATGCAGTCTATACACTTCAGACTTGCAGGGTCCAAAAACGACTGGAAAAAAGTTGAAAGCAAATCTGGAGGAGTAATTAGATACTTACATATCTACAGCAGAAGAGTAATCTAGAAAGCGCTGCTCAGTGCTTACTTCTGAGATGCCCATGAATACAGCAGTTATGTCCCTGCTCTTCAAGTGCTTCCAGGCCTTGTTCAACACAATTTAGGTTCAAGTGCAAGACTTGACTGATTACTTTCTCTAGACTAAATAAGACCAGTTTCTTGACAGATTATGTGAAATGCTAACATTTACTCTCTCTAGTCTGTTTCTCGGAGAAGGCAATGGCACCCCACTCCAGTACTCTTGCCTGGAAAATCCCATGGATGGAGGAGCCTGGTGGGCTGCAGTCCATGGGGTCGCTAAGAGTCGGACACGACTGAAGCAACTTAGCAGCAGCAGCAGTCTGTTTCTAGCATTGACTATGAATAGAGAGTATTCTGAGAAATGGCTAGAACCAAGGGCATAGAGCAGAGGGACAAAGGGTAAATGATAAAGGACCTTGTCTTCTATCCTTAGACATCTGGAATATAAAATAAGAACTACTGGGAGATACTGGATAATTTAAAATAGGGCCTGACCTGATAGGTACATTATTTTGATTTAGTTAACACTAACATCAAGATTTTTCTCTTTTATATCTCTGGTACCTTCCTTTACCTTTTTAGTTGTTTCTAAACTTTACACTTAAATTTTAATAACAGGTTCACTGTTAGCATATGTTCAAAAAAATTTTAAGAAAAAAAATCAACCACACCCCTTACCCATTGTCAGCATTTTTGCATGCTTCCTTCCAGCTTTACATTTTATTGGATAAATAACATTTTATTGTCTGATTCTATGCCCCTATTGACAGCTATTTATATAATTTTAAAGTTTTCATTATTTAAAACACGCTTCAATGCACACTCATACATAAAGCTTTGACTGTGTAGTTTCTGTTCAGGTTTTATGAATTTCCAGTAGTGTGAGAGCTATGTTAGAGCATATGAATATTTTAAAAGATTGTGCCAATCAGAACTCCCCATGTGCAAATGGCAGACATTCAGAGCATACTAACTTAAAAGTGAGACTCAACTGCTCTTAAGACTGAATAGTCTAGAGCATGATCTACAGTTATGACTGCAACCAGAGTTTATGAGCATCTGTACATGTACATGTGCTCAGATGAAGTTCTTTTCAAATAAAAATACTGCAATTATTTTCTCCATATGTAATCTGCCTTTTAAATTGCTTACAGGGTCTATCAAAGAGCAGATAATGTTAATTTTGATAAGCCCAATTTATTCATTTTTTATGGTTCATGCTTTTGAGATCCTAGGAAATCTATCCTAACATTCAAGTTGCTCTGATGATGAATTCTAGAAAATGACAGTTTTTGCATTTACATTTAGATCTATAATCCATTTCAAGTTAATTTTTTTGTGTGTGAGGTGAGCTGAAAGTTGGGATTTGTCTCTATGAATACCTAGATGTTCTACTAACAATTAGTTGAAAAGACTACTTCCCCTATTGAATTACCCAGTCTCCTTTGTCAAAAATCTATTGGCTTGTAGATTTCAGTATACAGGGTGTATGCATACATCCTTAAATTTACTACTCAGTATTCCATGGTTTTTGGTGCTATTGTAAGTGGTATTTTTCTTCAAATTCCTTTTCCAGTTCCTAAACCTAATTCCTTAAAGCTCATGGTCCCAAAGGAGAATATTTTTCCCGGTTGACCCTTTTCAAGAAGTCTACTCTTAACTGCCTTGAGTGACCAAATGCAACAGGTTTTAAGAGATAAGGAAGATTTTGCCAAGGAAAGTCCTTTCCAATACTGAGTGGGGGTAGGGGGAAAGGGGAGGGGCATTAGGAAGACAAAAAAGATAATTAACCAAGTCCTATACAATAATCACACCTATATTATCAAATTATCTTCTAGAAAAGTTGTGCTGGTTTACCCATCCATAAACACTGTATAAATACTCTCTTTCCTTTTTCACAGTCTATGCTCTAACATTGATTTTCACCATCATATCTCTGAATTTTATAATACTGACCAGATATTCTTTGCATCACTGGCTGTGTGCTCCTCTAATTTGCTTAGTCACAGACTCTGGCTTTTCCTTGGGCTTCACAGTGGGGACAAATTTTAATCCATTTCCCAAGGGACTGAATGCATCTGTTAAATGCCAAGTATTTATCTACAGAAGTTCATCTAAGTTTCTAGTTGCCTGTGAACATAGGGAAAATAGCCTCTATCTACTTTGAATTGTAGTATTAGTGTGCTAAAACATGTTTAGAAGCTCTCAACTTGGAAGTAATGATTAGTAGGGGAAAATCTCTTAGAATAAACTAGAGGACCAATAATAATCATTTGACCCTTTCCATTGCTTCCCCTTACTCTGAAAAAGGAGACATATCTCATAACTTTAGACTCCACCGAATAATGCATTATTTATTTTACTGATGAACCAGAAAGTGGCATAGGTTTTCCAATGTTATATTAATTTCGTTAAAGTCAATAGGATTCCAGCACTAAGAAAAGTTAATTAAACAATGGAGTCCTGAGACCCGCAAAGAGCTAGCATACCACCCTATATTAGAACTGGGATTACAAGCTTTTAATAGTTACAGTTTACAGTCAGCATTCTATTTTAAAGAAACTTTAGAGATTGGTTTATACACTGGATCATCATAGGGAAGGTTGATAAGAAGGCCAAAACTTGTGACAGAGGTACATGTTATCTTGATTCCCAGAAAGCAGCTTTATTTTTACCTGCAGCAAACAGCTTATATGTAATTGTTTTAACATGTCTTAATTACAAGGACCCATTTCAAACAGTCGTTAAGAAACATGGGGAAACTACTAGATAAAATTCTTTTATCTTGTTGGGTCTCACCTCATCACCTAGAACTCTGAACTTTCTTTTTTATTTGTACTGTAAAAGATTTCCAGGTGGTATTATTACCTGTATCTGGTTAAATTTTATGAGGAGAGAAGGGGGAGAGAAGGTTCTGATTTTAACTCACATATTTAAAATTACCAGTTCTTCATGTAAGTAAGACTTTTTTTTTTTTCCCCACGAAATGTTCAGGATCCACAATTTGCACATAACCAAGGAGCTAAAGCATTTCCCAAAGTGACAGAGGCTTCCGTCAGCTGGTGCATGTTGTCTCCCCAGTTCTCAGTGTTCAGAGAGTACCTAAGGCATAGTTGAAGAACGGGCCGTTTATTTACTTCTGAGTCACAGAACCAACACATTCCATATTCGCTTGTTATGAACCAGCTGTCAAAAATGGTTCAGACTCATCTATGATTCGTTTGTGTGCCTATGATGCCCATAAAATCACAAAGTACTTTTCATAGTTTTTTTTTTACACACAAAAAAATGCATCATACATTAGTACAATTTTGTTCTTTATTCTATAGCTTACTAACATTTTTGTTTTTTCACTTGTTTTGTAATGATATGCCTCAAAATAACTTCCCTGATACCAAAGAAACAGCATGGTTAAATCAGTTTACTCTTTTCTTAGCTGAACTATTTACTTTTAATTGCTCCATAACTTTCACTTGTACTTCTTTCTTCTTCAATTTGCTTCTCCATTCACTCCAAAAATTATTACAGTCCTGCCGGACTTCCACAGGGGATTGGTTTCACAACCCCTGCAGACACCAAAGTCTGCCAATGCTAAGTGAAAAGTGTTAGTCACTCAGTCGTGTCTGACTCTTCATGAACCCACAGACTGTAGCACGCCAGGCTCCTCTATCTATGGAATTCTCCAGGCAAGAATACCAGAGTAGAGAGCAATTCCCTTCTCCCGAGGATCTTCCCGATCCAGGAATCGAACTCAGGTCTCCTGCATTGTAGGTGGATTTTTTTTTTTTTCCAGTCTAAGCTTATATTGAGCTTATACAATATGGCATAGCATTTCCATACAATCTATGTGCATCCTCTCATATACTTTAAACCATGTCTATATTACCGGTAACAATGTAAATGCTATATGAATGCTATATGTATATGTATATGTAAATGCTATATGAAGAGCTGCTTCAGTTCAGTTCAGTCGTTCAGTCGTGTCATACTCTTTGCAACCCCATGAATCGCAGCACGCCAGGCCTCCCTGTTCATCACCAACTCCTGGAGTTCACCCAGACTCACGTCCATCGAGTCAGTGATGCCGTCCAGCCACCTCATCCTCTGTTGTCCCCTTCTCCTCCTGCCCCCAATCCCTCCCAGCATCAGAGTCTTTTCAAATGAGTCAACTCTTCGCATGAGGTGGCCAAAGTATTGGAGTTTCAGCTTTATCATCATTCCTTCCAAAGAAATCCCAGGGCTGATCTCCTTCAGAATGGACTGGTTGGATCTCCTTGCAGTCCAAGGGACTCTCAAGAGTCTTCTCTAACACCATAGTTCAAAAGCATCAATTCTTCGGCGCTCAGCTTTCTTCACAGTTCAACTCTCACATCCATACATGACCACTGGAAAAACCATAGCCTTGGCTAGATGGACCTTTGTCAGCAAAGTAGTATCTGCAGTGTAAATGCAGTGTAAATGGCAAACTCAAGTTTGGCTTTTTGGAACTTTCTGGAATTTTTTTCCCCAAATAGTTTCAACTCATGGGTGTTTGAAGCCGAAAATGCAAAATTCATAAAATCAGAGGTCTGTTTTATAAAAGTATAGAAAACAAGCTAAATGCCACAATTTTATTACTAGCCAAATACAGGAGAATGCTATAAAATTATTAAAGAACATGTTAAAGTAGCAAAAGGGAAAAATAAACATCATTGCATATAATAAGCTTTTATTTTTTAAATAAAAATGAGAAGTGCAATATATGCTTAAATCATGTACAGAGAAACATAAGAAACTGCCTACAGTTTAACTACCATGCGGAGGGAGGTGACTTGATATCGCCACTGATAGAGTGATTAAGTGATGAAACGACTTCTAATTTCATTTTATAATTGCAAGAAAAAGACTACATATTCTATCCCAGTGACAAACTTAAGTAATGAAATTCTTGGCAATCACTGATTTCATAGAAGAAAATTGCTTTCCACAATTTGGTTTGTAAGTGCCACCTCACCATTGGGGAAGATAGACTTGTGTTTAGTATTCCAAAGCTGTCTAAATGAAAATGAATTTTCTCCAATATTTACTGGAAGGAAATCCCAAGGGAATTTATTTTTGTTTTATATCTTTTGTATCTAAGGTGGATTATATTATTTCAGATCATATTCACTTCTGTTTATAATAATGTAAAAAAAAAACTTGTATAAAACAAAATAATAATTGCAGATTGAATAAAAATAAGCAATTTTAGGGTGTTTAGAGCTGAGATTTTTTTTAAAGATTGTTTTAAGTAGTCTTAAAATATGACTTTAATTTATCCATTAAATTCAACAGAAGTCGAAAACAGACATTACAGCTGTTAAAATCATGCAATTGACACTAATGTTTTTTTCATTATTATTTAGCATACGATATTTTGTGTGTAGTTGGAACTAGGCTTTATTATGTACAATTACCAAAAAAATTAATGTTCTGAAAAGAATATTAAAAATATAAACATGCCTACTAAATTCCTGCTATACAGATTTAAACTATATAGTTTCATAATTAATCTTACATCTGCCATTTCTTAACCTTTCTCTTAACTGCACTAACTCAGTTTTCAGTTCAGTCAGTTCAGTCGCTCAGTCATGTCTGACTCTTTGCGACCCCATGAATCACAGCAGGCCAGGCCCCCCTGTCCATCACCAACTCCTGGAGTTCACTCAGACTCACGTCCGTTGAGTCAGTGATGCGATCCAGCCATCTCATCCTCTATCGTTCCCTTCTCCTCCTGCCCCCAATCCCTCCCAGCATCAGTGTCTTTTCCAATGAGTCAACCCTTCGCATGAGGTGGCCAAAGTACTGGAGTTTCAGCTTTAGCATCATTCCTTCCAAAGAAATCCCAGGGCTGATCTCCTTCAGAATGGACTGGTTGGATCTCCTTGCACTCCAAGGGACTCTCAAGAGTCTTCTCCAACACCACAGTTCAAAAGCATCAATTCTTTGGTGCTCAGCCTTCTTCACAATCCAACTCTCACATCCATACATGACCACAGGAAAAACCATAACCTTGACTAGACGGACCTTAGTCGGCAAAGTAATGTCTCTGCTTTTGAATATGCTATCTAGGTTGGTCATAACTTTTCTTCCAAGGAGTAANCAAAAGCATCAATTCTTTGGTGCTCAGCCTTCTTCACAATCCAACTCTCACATCCATACATGACCACAGGAAAAACCATAACCTTGACTAGACGGACCTTAGTCGGCAAAGTAATGTCTCTGCTTTTGAATATGCTATCTAGGTTGGTCATAACTTTTCTTCCAAGGAGTAAATGTCTTTTAATTTCATGGCTGCAGTCACCATCTGCAGTGATTTTGGAGCCCAAAAAAATAGTCTGTCACTGTTTCCACTGTTTCCCCATCTATTTGCCATGAAGTGATGGAACCAGATGCCATGATCTTCATTTTCTGAATGTTGAGCTGATTTGATTTAGGTCACACCTGAATGCTCTAGTGGTTTTCCCTACTTGCTTCAATTTAAGTCTGAATTTGGCAATAAGGAGTTCATGATCTGAGCCACAGTCAGCTCCCGGTCTTGTTGCTGCCGACTGTATAGAGCTTCTCCATCTTTGGCTGCAAAGAATATAATCAATCTGATTTCAGTGTTGACCATCTGGTGATGTCCATGTGTAGAGTCTTCTCTTGTGTTGTTGGAAGAGAGTGTTTGCTATGACCAGTGCATTTTCTTGGCAAAACTCTATTAGTCTTTACCCTGCTTCATTCCATATTCCAAGGCTAAATCTGCCTGTTACTCCAGGTGTTTCTTACTTCCTACTTTTGCATTCCAGTCCCCTATAATGAAAAGGACATCTTTTTTGGGTGTGAGTTCTAAAAGGTCTTATAGGTCTTCATAGAACTGTTCAACTTCAGCTTCTTCAGCGTTACTGGTTGGTGCATAGACTTGAATTACTGTGATATTGAATGGTTTGCCTTGGAAACGAACAGAGATCATTCTGTTGTTTTTGAGATTGCATCCAAGTACTGCATTTCATACTCTTTTGTTGACCATGATGGCTACTCCATTTCTTCTAACAGATTCCTGCCCACAGTAGTAGATATAATGGTCATCTGAGTTAAATTCACCCATTCCAGTCCATTTTAGTTCACTGATTCCTAGAATGTCGATGTTCACCCTTGTCATCTCTTGTTTGACCACTTCCAATTTGCCTTGACTCATGGACCTGACATTCCAGGTTTCTATGCAATATTGCTCTTTACAGCATTGGACCTTGCTTCTATCACCAGTCACATCCACAGCTGGGTATGGAGCCAAAGCAAAAAAGCAAAAGCAAAAACAACTCAGTTTTACCAATGAGCAAAACAGAAAAGTTTTTGGATTTTGTTTTGCTTTTAGATATGAATGCACATTTTATTATATTTAAATATTTTTATTTCATGAAGTAGAATATTTCCTTTTAGGTGTATTCAAAGTAAAAATTTCAAACTTCTCTAAAATAGGTTATGCCACAGTTTTGTTGGCTGTTTTGTGTTACCTCGCTTTTCTGCTATTTTTGTTCCCTCTTTACCACTTAACACCACCTAAATATTTTTTTTATTTCACTTAATTTTTTATGGTCTGTTTAATGACCAGAATATCAATGCCATGAAAATTTCTGTTTGTTTTGTTTACTATTGTATCTGTAGTATCTAGAATAGTTTTTGGCACATAGTAGGTGTTCAAAGACAGCGCAGTGCCTTGCATGACAAAATTAGAGCCAAATACCCATTAAAAAGAGCCTCTTGATGAAAGTGAAAGAGGAGAGTGAAAAAGTTGGCTTAAAGCTCAACATTCAGAAAACTAAGATCATGGTATCCAGTCCCATCACTTCACGGCAAATAGATGGGGAAAGAGCGGAAACAGTGGCTGACTTTATTCTTCTGGGCTCCAAGATTGCTGCAGATGATGACTGCAACCATGAAATTAAAAGACACTTACTCCTTGGAAGGAAAGTTATGACCAGCCTAGACAGCATATTTAAAAGCAGAGACCTTACTTTGCCAACAAAGGTCCGTCTAGTCAAGGCTATGGTTTTTCCAGTAGTCATGTATGGATGTCAGAGTTGGACTATAAAGAAAGCTGAGCACAGAAGAATTGATGCTTTTGAACTGTGGTGTTGGAGAAGACTCTTGAGAGTCCCTTGGACTGCAAGGAGATCCAAGCAGTCCATCCTAAAGGAGATCAGTCCTGGGTGTTCATTGGAAGGACTGATGGTGAAGCGAAAATTCCAATATTTTGGCCACCTGGTGTGAAGAGCTGACTCATTTGAAAAGACTGTGCTGCTGGGAAAGATTGAGGGCAGGAGAAGGGGATGACAGAGGATGAGATGGTTGGATGGCATCACCAACTCGATGGACATGGGTATGTGTAGACTCTGGGAGTTGGTGATGGACAGGGAGGCCTGGGGTGCTGCAGTTCATGGGGTCACAAATTGAGTTGGACACGACTGAGCGATGGAACTGAACTGAACCCACCTTCTACAAATAGGGTACATGTTATCCACTTTGCCAAGCATGTCCCATTCCTATCATCTGGCCCACTTAACTGATTTGTTTTTCACCTGGGTTTACTTAACGTTTGAGATTATAACTCTAGAATCATGCTTCTAACCTATTACTCTCTAATCTACTTTAATCCATTTGACAGCTATTACTACAACAATTTATATCCTCAGTAAAGGCTCATTCCTCCTCTATCCCTCATTTTAAAAAAGGTCATTAAAAAAAAGTGAATATGTTAGTCACTCAGTCATGTCCAACACTTTGTGATCCCATAGACTGTAACCTGCCAGGCTCCTCTGTCCATGGAATTCTCCAGTCAAGAATACTACACTGATGCAAATAAAGTAGTCCTTGTGAAAGGTTTATGAACCACTAGTATGCGCCACCGGAGAAGGAAATGGCAACCCACTCCAGTGTTCTTGCCTGGAGAATCCCAGGGATGGCGGAGCCCAATGGGCTGCCGTCTTTGGGGTCGCACAGAGTCGGACACGACTGAAGTGACTTAGCAGCAGCAGTATGCGCCACCATACTCCAGTGGAAGTTACAGCATATACTGCTTAAATTTAAACTAAGACTTTACATACTTTTAAACCTATGTGGTACGTTGGGTAAGAATTACACCGAGACTTTGTGTAGCTCCATTTAAAAAGCTATTTCAAGTTTTCAAAAATCTCCCATTTTATTCTCTTACACTAAGAAATAGGTTTGGGCACTGATCAATTACACATGACTCATAAATGTATTGAAATGTTTCAAATCTGTTCAGAGCCTGAAGTCAGCTTCAAAAGTAGCATGGAACCAAAAAAGAACAGAGCAGATGTTTTCCTGTACATCAGCACCTGACATCTCTGCAGATGCTGTTTTGAAGACTCTGGTTAAGGAACTACAACCAGGCAGAGTGCCTCAGTCAGACAATGCCATCATAATGTTATATAACAAACTACCCAACATATCAGTCACAAATGCCAGTGAGCATTTATTTCTTGCTTGCATATCTGTGCAACAACTACAGTTTGGCTAGTGTGGGCTGGGTACAGAAGGGCTTAGCTCAAAGCTGGGTCCAGATCTACCCATATGTTCTCATTTTTCTTGGAAAATCAACTGTTTAGTCATGTTATTCTCAAAGTAAAAGGCATGAGTTCACATCTGCAATCACAGTGCTCATATTCCATCCTTTATTTTGGTCAAGTCAACTCACAGTACTAGACTCTCCATAAAGAAGGAGTCTGTAAACTCCATCACCCATCATGAGCCAGAGCAAGGGTGTACAGGTAAAATGCTGTTTCAGGGAAGTGAAAAGTTCAGACCAATAAACCACTCTAACATACACCCACTATTATATGAAAGTAGACAGTGACAGTTTATCTATAATCTTAGACCTTGGTATAAACAGTCAGGTAAAATAAAATTTCAGATGGTGCCTTCATTATGACAAA
Source organism: Cephalophus harveyi (assembly GCA_006410635.1). NCBI lineage: Eukaryota > Metazoa > Chordata > Mammalia > Artiodactyla > Bovidae > Cephalophus > Cephalophus harveyi. The sequence continues at coordinate 11,579 of SJYT01030387.1, forward strand.
GATGAACTACCAACATAGAATATGAAGGCTCAAGACTGTGGTAAATGACTTTACCTCTTGGACATTAAGTTCTAAGAACTCAGATGTTAGAACTGAAACTACAAAGGACTGGCATCTCAAGGTCCTAAAAAGGCAAGAACCACAGAGGTTATTGTGGTGACCACTGAGGAGTCACTTTGTCTCCAAAGATGTGGGCAGAAACCACCTTTCTGCAATTTCTCTAATGAAATTACAATTAACCACAGGCTTGTTGTGGAATAAGGGTCCACTGGGTATTAGAAGTAAGCTTAATGAATACAATTCAATAGTGTACAGCACGTTCTCTCAGTCTCTCTGAAAAGGTATTTAAGTGGTGATTTCACACAATATTACTTTTAATCAAATCACATCGAGACATGTCATTATTTTATAGTTTATCTTTCTCTAAATAGATTAAATTCTACTGAAGATCACTTTTACAGCCAAACAACCTATGTAGTTTTGGTGAATCCTTATTATTTGACAATATACCCATTAAACCTGGCTTCCCCTGAAAAGAATTGTGTGCTGAAGAGGAAATACATATGTTCTTGTCTATAAATCCAAAGGGAACACAGTATTTTCTTGGTTCCATATTGCAAGATGCTTCCAGGACAAACGAAGGATTGCCAGTGGAAACTCTGGATATTAGTTTGTGAAGTGTCCTGGGGAAGCTGGAAATTTTTATAAAATAAAAACATACAGTAATTTGAAATTACAGACATACACAGAATAAACCTTGCCAAACTGGCTGCTCTAAGACTGTTTTTCCACCCAAATAGTTTAATGGTTTTTCTTTTAAGTATTAGTTGAAAATATTTACCTATGAGCTCAAAGGAATGTCTTAGAACTGACTGAATTTTGTTGGAAAACATTCTGAGTTTTTAAAACAATCATTCATTATGAAGAAAAATACAGAATGCTCTTTGGTCAGTAACAATTAAATCTGAAACATAGAATGTGGCATCTTCTCAGTTACCTAATAGAATGTCACTGAAAACAATAAAACTACAAGTAATTGAAAAATTATGTACTAAGAATAAAATAAATACAATGAGAGATTTAGGGCATCAGATACACGAGATGAGAAGAATTAAGGGGACCAACTCAAGAAGTTACGAGAAAATGTTAAAACTTCAAATCCCTCAAAATATTTATGGAACAGAGAAGAATAACTAGCAACAGATTGAAAAAGAAATCCTTTGGCTTTAACCACTAAATAGAAAAAGGGACACAAAATTTGCACAACCTGACCATTTCTTTGTTTAAAAACAATACGTTAACAAACAACTCAAAGGCAGAAGTTCTCTCTTGATTTTTGACCAAAATAGCTCAACATCAGTTGAACTAGTGAATCTAATTATGTGCTAAAACTTAGACCACTTTGCTCACTGCTCACTTTTTTTGCCAGAAAATTCCCTCGCCCCCTCAGGAATGTTTTTTTACTAGCATTAGCAAATAAAGGAATTTTAGTTCTTTATTTTATGACCACTGGCATCGGCAGTTACAATTTGAAATAACTACCGTATCTTAGCAACTTTAATCTTAACAAAATAAATACAGTAAGGAGCAAACAGGCTTCATGCCACATGAGAGTCTCATCACCATCCAGAAAAGGCAAGAGAGGAAATCAACAAAAGATGACTCTCAACGTGCTGGTACTCTGGAATTGGCAGCTCTCCAGTGGCCAAAAACACTACATTTTTTTCCCGTTTTCATAGCAGGGGCACATACAAGGCTGTATCTTAGGGAAAAATTCACTGTGATCTAATGGGGCAGTCATGAAAGAGGGAAGGGAAAAAGATGATTCATCTATAAAGAAGGATATGAAGGGAAAATTTGAAATTTAATTATTTTCTGTTCCTTTTTCTCCTGTGATTTGGGGATCACAGCAATGGTTGCATTTCCCAAATTGGATCCAAGCCAACACACAAACACAGCATGTTCCTTTCAGTAGACACTAATGCTCCAAATTATGACTGAAAACAAGAAAGAGGACACTTACTAGATATTGAATAAATGAATGAATCAATACATTTCTGAACTTTGAAGCCAGTTAGAAAACATTAAAGACACAAAGCTCCTGAAACTACTTCATACTCCTGCAGAGATTACTTGAAGTATCTCTGACATACAATTAAATCCTTGTTCAACTTGGTCCAAACACAAGCATCCCTCTGAAGTCAATCCTAGGCTGTGCAATTTAAAGGAGAGATCAGAGACCTTATGGTTAGACAGTGGGGACCTCCACACCATCACTTTCTAGCTCTGTGAATTTACAATATTACATTTAACACCTCTGAGTTTTAGGGTATTCTTCAGCCAAATGGGATAAAATTCCATAGGGGGTAAAAAGATGTTTGTGAAATTGTCAACTGGAATACTGAAACTAAAGCTGCCTGATCCATTTCCTTTTAACATGATTTACCATCAGTAAATTTGACTCACTATCCTTCTCTTGATATCCTTTCCTTTGAGTTATAGAGGCCACCATCAGCAAACATGTCACATATGGCAACCTCCTCATTGCAGTCCTGTTTGATGTTAACCAGGTTTATCACCACTCTTCAGAATGTGCAGCTTTTGAGTTCTTTGGCTTATTAAGTTCGAATTACGAATGGACATCTTGGTTAAGCCTTGACTATCTCTTATCTGAAGAGATTCCCAGGTGGCTCAGTAGTAAAGAATCTGTTTTCAATGCAGAAGATACGGGTTCAATTCCTGTGTCAGGAAGATCCTCTGGAGAAGGAAATGACAATTCGCTTCAATATACATCCCAAGGAAATCCCTTGGACAGAGGGACCTGATGGGCTATTGTCCACAGGGTCACAAAAGTGTCAGACACAACTTAGTGACTAAACAACAACAACAAATCTCTTACCTGAACTAATGATTGGAAGAGCCCAAACAGTGCTCTAACCTTGTCTCTTCCAATCTGCTGCAAGCATTCTCTTCCTAAATTTGACCATATTTTTGCTCCTTCAAATTCTCTTTTCCATGATATTATGGGGCCTCCAAGTTCTGAGTTACGTCTATTTCTCAAGTCCCATTTCCTGGAATTCCTGCTATGCTCTAGTCAAACCAGTCTGCTTCTAATATTACTTCAGACTCAACACGATTGTTGCACTCCCTACATAAAATGTCTTTTCAATTTTTTTTGGCCAGTTGATAATTGCATCAGAATCCAACTCAACCATTATCTCCCCAGTGAAGACATTCCTGCAAGTTGCTCTACAAGGGCAATAACATTCTACGTTGGACCATGTCTGTACAATATACTCTGTCTTTATAGCACTTAATTATAGTGCATAGTAATTATTCACTTTCTATCTCTCTCATTAGATCATGAGTCAAAGAGTTCTGAGGTCAGAGATTATGGTTTAGCATTCCCTGGCACAGTGCCTACATGGAGCAGATAGTAAATATTAGTTTGGGTCCCCTACCGCTATCCTCCCTATCCTTCAAATAATATAAAGACGGATTAAATTGAACTGTTTGGACTTTTATTTTGATGACGTTAACTGAAAAGTCTACCTTAAGGTAGATAAGGTCGTTAAGGTAATGTCTAACCTAATCTAAAAGAAGAGTAAGCATCTCTTTTTCACAGAAAATAAATAGAAACTTACATTTAAGAAACAAAAAGTTGGTATTATTTTTGTTCTTGATGAACTTTCAGCTTCTGGTTTCTTGATGACCATAATCCTGTTTTGTATGGTTGTTACTCTGAATCTTTTTTAAGGCCCTAACTTACTTTGCTCCTTGCTCGTCTCCCCTATCTCTCTCTCACTTTATACCTCCTTGGCAAATGATCACAGCATGTTTACAAGAGGAACAAAATCAATGATAATGATGATGGGAATAAAAAGATTTACCTTTTGCTATTAAAGAGTCATTAAATTCTGAGTTTTGAAACAGATATAATTTTATATATCAAAATTCTAATACAATATAGTTGCTGCTTGGTTCTGTGGTTCAATGAAAGGCTAGTACAATGCCTAAGATAAAAATTCTATAAAGTCCTCTAAAAAAATTTCTAACTCACTTGTATAATAGATCTCTCTCTCTCTCTCTCTCTCTTTAGTTGCTAAGTCATGTCTGACTCTTGCGACCTCATGGACTGTAGCCTGCCAGTCTCCTTTGTCCATGGGATTCTCCAGGCAAGAATACTGGAGTGGGTTGCCATTTCCTTCTCCAGGTGTATAATAGATAATATACATTAAATAATAAAGACTACATATGAAGTGCTCAAGAATATAGTTGAATAGCTGAAGTTAAATATTTCTACAACTTGCCTGGTGGCCTTAAAAAATAACTTCACTAATTCTCCCCATCACCAGACCTAATCTAGTTCTACCCTTATAAGAAATATTGTCTATACCCTACTGCTAAGATGGTATGACATTTCACTCTGTGCATGCTGAAGAATATCTCAAAATGGAAATTCAGCTATAGAGGGAATATTATCAATGTGTCTGAAAATGGAGGGAAATGACAAAAAGTTGGAAGGAAAGAGAAAATCAATTCAATGGTGAGGGAATAAATTCATTCAAGCAGCATAGCTTAGACTTCTACCATTTGCTCTGTATCTGGTACCCAAACAATACATTTAAAAAAAACTATTTATCCTTCATGGCAGCCATTGAGACAGACACCAACTATGATATGACATGAGCCTTATATTGCTAAATATTCTGTGCAGGACTTATAATCATAAAATTTTGGGCAGAGAGTCAAGTCTAAACATAATATTGTTTATTGCTATTCTTTGAGGAGAAAAGAGACTTAAAAATTTTAAGATGGTAAGGCTGTTGTAAGGATAACAAAAAGTTCTATTGGTTTTTCTCTAAAACTTTCTTTACCCCAATTATAATCTATTTTCCAAACAGTACACAAAGCCTTGCTTTTATAGTGAAGACTGCCAGATTAAATACAGGATGCCTAGTTAAATTTAAACTTCAGCTAAATGATGCATATTTTTTTAGTATTAAGTATGTTCCACATATTGCATGGGACCTACTTCTCCTAAAACTTATGCATCATTTATCAGAAATGCAAATGTCACTAGCATCCTGTATTTTTATTTGGTATTTTTAAATTTAATATGGTGGAGCTTCCCAGGTGGTGCGGTTGGTAAAGAATCTGCCTGTCAGTGCAGGAGACACAAGAGATGTGGGTTTGATCCCTGGGTCGAGAAGATCCCCTGAAGGAGGAAATGGCAACCCACTCCAGTATTCTTGCCTGGAGAATTCCATAGACAGAGGAGCTGGTGGGCTATAGTCCATGGGATTACAAAGAGTTAGGCACAACCAAGCACACGTACATACAACCCTATTTATAGGAGTGCCTATCCAGTCATCAGACTCCCCACTTTGAGTTCACTTTATGGGGTTTTAATGAATGCAATGGATCAAACACTGACTGATACAAAGCAGTCTATTCAGCCTCATGTTTACCACAACATTGTTTGTCAAGTAACTTGGACAGCTAAGTTCCCAGCTCACTTTTCTAAACTACTTCGGTTAACAAAATGTGACCTTTCTATCCTCCTCTTCTCCTGAAGAAAACAGAAATTTTCTAAAGGGATAAAAATATCCAAAATTAAAAATGACTATGAACTATTTCAGAATCTCGAGGCTGTCAATACTTGATGCTTTTAAATAGTTGTCATGGTTCACCCTAGACGCATCTGCATATTTCTGTGGTTTTTTTCATGGTGTGTAGTGAACTTTGATATCTTTGGGGAATAAAAGAACTCTCTATCTGTCTATCTACACATATATATTTAACAATGCAAGTTACTGTTATATAAATGTAGGCTGTTGTCAATTTCAGTTCCCTGCCATATCAAAAGAACAAAGCAGGCAGGAAGAGCAAGAGGATGATCTAATATGCCTACGCTAATAACAAACTCAGTGTCCTAAATTGGCAATGGCAGCCCTCTTCTGCGGAGATTGTTTTTAACACCATCAGTAGACATTTTAAAAAATTGGATGGTGACAGGAAGAGTACATTTTAAATTGTCAACCTTCATGATGTCCTTTTGAAGAATAGCAATTACATAACTCAGGGAGCTTTATTTTGCATTTGAAAAAAATACATATATCTAAAGGAGTCTGCAGAGTTGTGCAAGACTCCATATCCTGAATTCTTTGTAGAAAATAAAGCTCCTTATTTTTTTCCTATAATCTCTCTTTTTTTTTTTTTTACTCACTTCCTAGTTAAGGTGGGTATCAATATTAAGTAACCAGTACAGAATTAAAACTGCTTTGGATTTAAATTATTAACAAATTCATTTAAAAAGACTTTTGACCATATGCTACTTCTTAACCATATTTAAAGTCCAGTTTTTAATTTTCTAAGGGTGGCATACTTTTTTTTCCAATTCTATGTCATTAAAAAGTTTACTTATAGTATTCTAGTATTTTGTTTAAGTTTTAAATTGTTTCCTCTTGGGCAATGAGAGAAGGAAGTGTTATGCAAGAATAAGTTTTTATCACACAGAAGTCATTTGGTCTTTTTCTGCTAATTCTCATTATTTAAAAAAAATTTTAGAAAAAAAACTCTTTAAAAAATGCAGACAATGCCAAGAGAAATGCATTTCAAGTACCCTAAATAGTTAATGTATTTTCTAAATGAATGATTTAAAATAGCTATTAAAGGAGAGGAAATGAGCTTAGGTTTCTAGTAATGACTTCTCCTCTTCAAAATGAAATCTGTAAATCCCTGATTGCAATTCCAAATCCCCAAAGGACCAGCAGTTCTGGGACCAGGGCTCACTGGCTTTATGTCTAATAGCACCAGATAAGTAGTATGATTTTTATATATGTAATTTGGGAGAATATTCAGAATTTATAGTCCTGGAGACAATTTATGAATGAATTTCCTTTTTAAAGTACATTATTCTAAAAATCAACTTTCCATCCCGATTGTAAGCAGAGCACACAGGAATGTGGGAGGCATGGATATATACATAGAGAGACATATATATATATTTATATATGCATGCACACACATGCATGAAATATAAGTACCATTTTATTCATAAGAGCATAATGATTCGGCCTGTGATTGTTAATAAAAATGCATTTCTAACCATCAAATTTGAGTCTATTATTCTAAGTTAATTGCATTTGCCCTAAAGAGACTTACAGCTGGCTGTCAGCCTGTTTGTGTCAGTTTCATTTTATTCATCAGTCAATCTTGTCTCCTCTTCTTTTTATATTCCATATATTGATCAAACAGACTTGTTAGCATCCCTCCACAGCTTTCACATCATCAAAAAATTAAAAAATAACCTTGATTTTATCATCAAATACATTTGATGACTTCATTCATTTGTGAGCTATCTTCACTGCTATTTCAACAGCAAATAGATACTCTGTGGACAGGCCCATAAGACTGCCATTAAATATAACAGATGTAACTCACTCAAAGAGGCAGTGAGAAAAAGTCAAGCAGGAGAAAGTTTACACAGTCGTGGTCTGTGGCACCTCCACTTTTCTGTTGGAATAGAGATACACATCACCGTAAACATTAGTTCTTTACTGGAGTGTACTATGCAGTAAAAAGAATCTTGTTAAAATTCATCCTCAGAGTAGAATGTACTATGAGGTGGTGAAGTGGATTAAAGAAATAAATGGGCACCATGTTCCCAATGGAGCCAAAGAAAACCAGTGGGTGAAACAGAAGAGCAGGGAGGTTAGGGTAGAAACGTAGTTAAGGTGAAAATCTGTGAAGAATTAGAATTTTACTTATGTGAGTCAGGTTGCTTAGAGGGGAGATAAAAGGCATCACAGGGTGAGGAGATAATTAGCTGATCAGAAGCAAAGCAGTTTAAAAGGTGACCCTTACCTCCTCTGTTACTCAGTCTAAGAAACTATAGACAATTATTACAGTATTTTCTCCAGGGATGTGTGATACAGTTTCTCCACATATCCTCTAAGACACAAAGCTCTCTCAGCATTGTCATTGCGTTGCCTGAGTTCAGTGCTTTTTATGGAAATTCCTTACATCACGCCAGCCTTGTCTTTCAACCTTGCTTTAGATCAGTGATTCTCAAATGGGGTGATTTCATGCCCCCCAGGGAACATCAGGAATAAATACCTGCAGATGCTGGGGGAAGGTGTTACTAGCATCTGGTGAGTAGAGGCCAGTGATGCTGCCATACACACCGCAAAGCACAAGACAGTACCCACCACAAAGAGCTATCTAGCCCCAGAGGACAATAGAGCCAAAGTTAAGAAACCCGCCTTCAGATGGCTGACTGAAATCCAGTTAAAGCTACAAAACAAAAACTACATCACAGTTCAGCAGCCGTGCAGTGAGGAGGATTTAGCAACTCTGAGAAGCGGAGAGCAGTCCAGCTATTGCACACAGAATTTCACACTTACCTATTAAATAATACAATTCATTACCCAGACCCCAGGAACAGTGGAGCAAAATACAACCCCGATGTTAAGGAGAACAAAGAAAAATGAAAATCATTGCTTGATAGAAGATATTTCAAAGACTTCCAAGACAAACCAACTGAAAAATCCCCAATAAAAAGACTCAGCAAGAAAATTGTGTCACAGCCCCTAATCCTCAACAGACCTTAACAAGATGTTCATGAGCCAAAGACTCGTGTCTGCAGAAGACAAAAGACATAGGAGACAATATAGTCTAGAGAAGGATTATTGTTAAGAGGCAAGAGAAAGATAAAATGGATTCCTCCACCTTACAGTTAGAACTCCTAAAGAGAATAAACAGAAATGGACTCAAAACCATGTTACAGTAACTGCTAAGTCTTTCTGCTCTTGGGAAGTTAATATTTAGGTTAGACTCAGGGCAATATTTTTAAAACGTTTTTTTGATGAGTGCTTTTACCCCACCTGACTAGACACCCCTGCCTGGCACAGATGGCCAAGACATTTGCTTTTTTAAATACTCCATATTTCCACAGCCACCCACCAGACAAAAATTAGATTACCAATGCTTGTGTAAACTTTCCAAGCTCTGACACAATAAGATTCCAGGAAATGTACATGCACGGCTAAAAGAAGCATTATACATAATGCACTGTAATTCCAACAGACAAGTTGCTATCTTCGATAGATATACACATTTTCCATGCCAAACACATGAACGTCAATACATTTTTCTCAAGTTAAAATGGAAACCATTTAACAGATATAATGGGCACAATGAATTTCATTTTGCATTACTAATGCAGCAGAGGAGGAGGGAAGCTTTGGCAAGGATTGCAGTAAGACCAAGAAAAACAGGAAACAACTTAGAAGCTAACGTGGCTATACAAGCTATTGCCCCAAAATGTAGTCATGGAACCCAAGGGCAACTGAGACTTCATAGTCTCAAAACTCTAAGTTCATGTAAACAAATTTTCAACTTATGGGGAAAAAAGTAAAAAAATGGACAAAAGAGTGGTTGCATTTTTGGAAAAAGGTCAAGAGAGTGTCACCATGTTTGTTTGGTTTTTAACCACCATTCCTGAAGAGATGTTATCACGACCAACTTGAATTTAGGGGAGGTAAATTGGAGGTGAAGGAATTAAATGACGTGTCATGTGAAAGGGAGTTAGAAAAGTAATCCAGGAGCCTAAATCCCTGCTGCTGCTGCTGCTAAGTCGCTTCAGTCGTGTCCGACCCTGTGCGACCCCATAGACGGCAGCCCACCAGGCTCCCCCATCCTTGGGATTCTCTAGGCAAGAATACTGGAGTGGGTTGCCATTTCCTTCTCCAATGCATGAAAGTGAAAAAGTCAAAGTGAAGTCGCTCAGTCGTGTCCGACTCTTAGTGACCCCAAGGACTGCAGCCTACCAGGCTCCTTCATCCATGGGATTTTCTTAGCTTCTGCTTTTACCACTGGAAATACGTATCCCCCAAGACTCCTGTTCATCATTGTTAAAAAAATAAAACACCGAAAACAGCATTTATTTCATTGGCCCTTAAAGTCTTTTTGGCACCTAAAATAGTTTATTTCAGTCATTGCACACCAAAGAATTTTTTTGGTGCCGTCTACTAGATTTAAATAGTAAATTCTGAAGCTTTAGACAAATGCTATTTAGACAAAGCCGTTTAAAATAAAGGTTTTGAGCACAGGGTTACTGCAGTCAGGCAGCCCTCACCTTCAACCTCATGTCGCCAACACAGTTTAATGGGCAAGCTGAGTGAATTTGAGAAAATTCTGTTACCAGAGTTTCAGTTTCTCTATCTGTAAAATGGGTGTATAATAGGCCTTATAATAATATTTTTTGGGGGGGTGTCAGACAGTGAAATTCACTCAGTTGTGTCTGATTATTTGTGACTCCAAATTCTCCAGGCCAGAATACTGGGGTGGTTAACCTTTCCCTTCTCTAGGGGATCTTTCCAATCCAGGGATCAAACCCAGGTCTTCTGCATTGCAGGTGGGTTCTTTACCAGCTGAGCCACAAGGGAAGTCCAAGAATACTGGAGTGTATAGCCTATCCCTTCTCCAGGGGATCTTTCCAACCCAGGAATCAAACCGGGGTCCCCTGCATTGCAGGCGGGTTCTTTACCAACTGAGCTATCAGGAAAGCCTTTTTTTTAGCGGGGGGAGGAAGGGGATTACATGAGATCATGTGTGTAAAACAGGTTAGTTAACTGCAGTAATGTCTAGCAGTGGGCTTCCTTGGTGGCTCGGTGATAAAGAAACTGCCTACAGTAATGGACAGGGAAGCCTGGCCTGCTGCAGGCCATGGGGTCACAGAGAGTCGGACATGACTGAGCGACTGAACTCAACCAATGCAGGAGATGCAGGTTCGATCCGTGGGCTGGGAAGATATCCTGAAGAAAGAAACGGCAAGCTACTCCAGTATTCTTGCCTGGGAAATCCCATGGACAGATGAACTTGGTGGGCTACCGTCCATGGGGTTGCAAAAGGGTCAGACACAATTTAGGGACTAAACAATGACAACAAACTCTAGCAGCAGAAGGGACCCTTTCCAGGGTTCAAGTCTATGCTTCCATAGCTTCCAGGTTCTGTGAACTAGGATAAAATCTTAGTTCAATCCCCTCTAAAATGAGGATAATAACAGTACTACCTAAAATAATAATATATATAATTATATAATACCAATAATATCTAGGATTGCTACAAGGATGAAAATGAGATAAAAATAGTGGACTTACCAATTTCTAACTTAAAGCACATTGCATTTTATCCACAATCATGTTTCCATCATACTTACAAAGAGGATTTAACATCTTTAGTATTAGGCTCCAAAATAATTGATGAAAGTGTCTCAAAATGTAAATAGAAAGAAACCAATTGGAGAAAAAACATAACACATTGTTCATTATGTTTATCACGAGTTCCATCAAGGACTTGCATTTCTTTGATTTTCTTTTTCTCTTAGAAAATAAAAAGCACATCTCAACTCAGTGAAGCTTTAAAAGTGGATATATGACAATATTTAAAAAGATTTGAACTAGCAATTCTTTAGAAAAGCTCCTACTTCCAGAAATTGATGACTTTTTTGGCTAATGTGCAGATGTGGTACTTCATGTAATGACAGAAGCCAGTACCACCAGTCAGTCCCGTGGCTGAAAACGATGTGCCAGCAAATTGGTTACGAGGTGTAAAAAACGGTGGACACAAAAAGTGAAGAATATCTTTGACTGTGAAAGGTCAAGATGACTTAGTAAGCTATTAACTTGGCTCATTTTTCAAATGATGAATCAACTTTTATGAGAAATATTCAGTGTTTTCAAACTGCTTATCAAAATCCTAATTCTGTCATCATAAAGACCTATATAACTCAAAATTTTAGAATACCACTTAATATGTTAATTGTTAAATTACAGTGATGTGAACTGGAATATGAAGATAAGTCAAACTTTCAACTTGTTTCTCTCTTCCGATGCAGAATAAACTTTTCCAAATAAGGGGCTTCTAAGGTGGACAATGTTTAGCCAGATAGAAAATAAAACAGATTGGTATGATAGTCAGCAATAGAAAGAGAAACAAATTAAGTACTTATAATTAAAGCTTGAGGAATGAAAGAATTCACACTTTCTCTGAGCTATTATTTCAGACAGTCTGGTGTCAGAATTAAAAGCCAACCAGTGCATCTGTTTATATTGCCAAGGATTTTCACAGTAAGAAGGGCTAGGAAACACATATTTTTTAATTAGGGTCCAAATCCCAAAGAACACCAAAAAAATAGTATGTCAAAAATAAATGTTCTTGTGATTTGTATTGTCCAATGTCCAAACAAAGACAAAAAATTATGTTTCTTACTTCTCCTTCACAAACACAAGTGAAAGGAAAAAAAAGTAATTCTGTTGCTTTGGCCACAGACTCCTTTTTTTTGTTGTTATTCTGCTTGCTTCTGGCTTAGCTACTGCTTTTCTTTCCCAGGATGAAATAATATAGGAAAAGCTGATTAAGGAAGGTTTCATTCACAGGAAGGTTCACCAAGATGGCTCAGTTACCAATCCTTAAAAGCTGAATTACAGTGACATCCTAAAATGACCATTTTACACTTTAAAGTACATCTCCTATCTGAAAACTGTGAGTTAACTCTTTGCTTATCTTGAGCTCTGAATTAAAGGAAAGTCCTCTTTAAAATACACACTGATGGACTGAGCCCCATAGTACTCAAATCTTCCATTAGCTTAATTTTACTTCTCACCAGCAAAATTTCAGGTTATTTCCTGCAATTTCAAAGATCACTCTTTAGTCAGTAGAAAAAAATATATATATTAAAAAGTAGTATTCTAGATACAAAAGTGAACAGACTTCTTTCCCTCATCTATTTATTCAACAGATAATAATTGATCATCTATTATTTGTCATATGCTGGGTTCATTGTCGGGAAAGACATCAGTGCATATAGCATATAATCACAGCATAGGGTGTTACAATCTCTGATAGGAGAAGTATAGAGTTCTGAGAAGTGTGTACCAGCAGAAGTAGACTAGGATAGATTTGAGAGATGATCGGCCCTCATATCTTTTATTTGACAGAGGAGGAAGCCTAAGATTTAGAAAGACCGAACTTCATAACCACAGAGCTCTTCAGTGGAAAAATACATATATATCACAGAACTAGAATTAATGTCTCCAAATTCAAATCTCAAATTCCCTATAGACCAATTTCGTTCTCTCCAGAACATAATTTCCCCCCAAACAATAATGCCAAACCATGAATGTCAAAGCAGTTGACTAAAAGTTAGAAATGTGCTTTGAGACCTAAGAGTAAACATTCTTCCTAACTGTCTGACATTCCAGATGGTGGACAGGGAGGGCTCAGAGGTCAGACCCAGTTGGATCCTAATCTTAAATCGACCACATCTAACCAGCCAGTGACCTTCAGCAAAGCACCTAATCTGAAAATCATCTTGATTTTTTAAAAATCTTCTAAGTCAGGATCTGTCATGAAAGAGTTGAACTGGGTAGAAACTCAATACACATACATTTTTGTCTCCTCACTCAAGTAAATTGGATAAAACTGATGAAAAACCAGGTCACCAAAAACCACATCTCAGTTTATTTCTTATCAGACATTTTAGCACAAAATCCAGCCTCAAATTTCTACTCTGTGAATGTTTTAGGTGTTAGAAAGCAGAGACTAAACAACTGAATTTAGAGAATTTCATCAGCATACATCCTGTAAAAAAGAGATGGGAAGGAAACAGAATCAGAAAAATATTTAAAGTTATTTAAACCTCCTACATAATGTTGCAAGCCTCTTTCCGTTATGGAAACCCAAGTAGCATAGGCAAAGGGAACTTATAGATTCTCATATCTAGGATCTCCAAAAGAAGATGAGTTTCAGGAGTAAGTGAAACTTACTCAAATGACACTCAAATTCCAGGCACTCAAACGACAAAGTTAATGCCCTGCTTTGATGGTTATTTGGCTCCCTGTTTTAGCTTTATTCTCAGATACTTATACAAGGCAAGAAAGATAACTTTTATCAGTTACCTTAAACCTCACAAAAGAGGAGAGAACTCTCACTTTCAGGGAACAAACTGACTGGTACTACCTGACTCTTAGAGCCATCCCACAAAACACCACCATGGCTGGGTTTTACAGGATGTGGGTTACCATGTCTCTGCACGGAAGAGGGATGGACAAGACCATTCCACTCAAACTGGGTGGAACAGGTCTTCTTTTGGAAAGTGGGGTTCTCTTCCCTGAAAAAAAGGTAAATGGATCCTGAAAAGAGAAAAAAATTGGATATTCGTGCAAATAATTATTTTTAATTTCCTTTCTTTTAGGATTACCCAGTTCAATTCAAAGTCCTCTGGAAGACCCTGGTAGGTTCATTTGATTTCTTTGTAATAGCTTCCTATACTAGATAATGGGCACTTGGGGTGTAATGTGTTAAGGGAAGGACTCCATCTTTGTCAGTGTCCACAGTATAGTGGCCAAAGCACTGGCATACACATCATCACACATCTGCATTATTCAAAGTATACCATAATCATTTTTCTTCCTTGAAGGTGTTATAAGCCTATCTCTACATACATGTTACATAACAAAAGTTTAAAAATCATGTTCTCATTTATACATTACACTGATTCAGAGTCTTCCTATTTAAGACCCTGTGTTTAGCTTTAAGGGATGAAAAAAAGCTCAGTCTCTGTCCTTGAAGGATTAAGCAACTTCTCTAAGAAATCACTTTAAGCTAGAATTAGCCAAGAAGACCCCATGTATAACTAACATTTGAGCTGGGTTTGGGGGGATAAGTAGAAGTTTCACTGTTAGGCATGTACAAAGAGGCCAAAACAGAAAATGTGAAATGTGATTTCCCATTTAGTTAAAAGATGACACAGATAAATGGGGAATAAATAGTAAGGGAGCTTTTAAACATTCAGCAGTGAAAGTCCACCTAATAAGTCATGGTGCTCCTGTAGGAGGCTATACTGGGCCATAGGAAGAGCCCTAGTTCTCTAGGAAGAGGTTGGGCTAAAGGAACAAGACATATTAATGAGGGAGGAAAAAGCCAGCATCACGTTAACAAATGCAATATGGCCCATTTACATTAAGTAAGCATCAGACATGTATATGTTCATCAATTTAGATGAAAAAATCTAGAAAAGAGTTATCCCAACCGAATATAGGAACCACCTCCATAAAGAGTAGTAAGAATGAAGTGAGGAGCAGGGGTGAAGTGAGAATTTTGCTTTTCTTTTACATTTCCGTATTACTTGAGCTCTTTATTTTCACAATAAAATTGTAACTATGTGTTGCTTGCTTAAAGTATAAATATTGTTTATATAAAAGGGAGTTTTGATTAAAATACGAGTCAAAAAAAAAAAAAACACTGGCAGGATAAGAAGTGTGGAGTTGTAAGAATTACAGTTCTTGTTATTTTTGGTTGTCATTAGGGCAGGTAGCTAAAAACCTGAGCTATACATTAGGAAGAATAACATTTGGTAGATGGGAATATCATTAAGCCAATCAACAGATAGGCAGGTTGAACTCTTTGGAGGTCATGACATAGATAAACACATATATTTTGTATATGTATATATAAATTAAACAAATATATATACCTTATACTTGAAATATACACATATTTATATACTTGAAATGTATAATTTATATACTTTGAATATACATATATATTTCAAAGGACCTTACTTTCTTAGCCAGGGATTGAACTTGTGTTCCCTGCACTGGAAGTGTGAAGTCTTAACTACCAAACCACCAAGGAAATCCCACAAATATATTTTATATAGCAGGCTCTTTCAAATATATATAATGAATATATTAAAATGAATAATAAGAGTTAGGGAGAAAGAAGACAGACTAGTTATTTTCTGAATATAGTAATTTTAAGATATGCAAGACATGCCTTTTGGGATGCTTACTTGGGAAATATCTTAAAGACAACATATCTGGATATGGAGGGCACAACAAGCCAAGTCTGATTTCAGTTTAGATGTGGCGGTAATCTACATGAAGAAGAGAGGTGGAGTAATAAATGATATCAAAGGTCATCAGGAAATAAATGAGGTCAGCAAGGGAAAGAGTGAATAGAGCTTAAGGCAAGCCTTTGAGAAAGATCATCCATTAAGAGAAACAATGTACTGGCTCATTCATTCACCTTTTTTTTTCAAGGATCCTGAGTCTAACACTGTAAGTTTCAAGTATAGAATACAGTGCTGGGAAAAATGGCCTAGTGACTGCCCACAGGCAGCTTCTATCCACTGCAATGCAAACATCCACTAACATTAACTGAGCACCTAATGACTTCGCAATGGCACTGAAGTATCATATCAATCTTCAGAGCAGTGTGGTCTTATCTCCACTCTATGGATGAAGAAATGAAGCTTGGTGAGGTGGCCAGTTTGTTCTAAGTCATGCAACTATGAAGTGGCAGGGACTTGATCTGATGACCAAGTTTGTCTGCTTCCACAACCCATACACCTGTGTTAACACTGTGAAGTGGCCGGCCAAGGGGTCATAGAAGAAATATCAGAATGGGGGGGGTGGTAAAAACAACAACAACAACAGCATTCTCTGCTAAAAAAGACAGGGTCAGAGTCATGGACCTGACTAGCCATGTTATCAAGGAGGAAAGAAACCGATGAAAGATCATTGATTTGATTATTAGAAAGTCATCTATTCATTTATTTTTTCATTCAACCAATATGCATTAAGCAGCTAGCATGTACTACCACAAGGGCTTTGAAAGATCAGTTTTACTTGGTGGGGATAGAAGCCAATTGTGAAGGATAAAGAAATGAGTAGATAGTAAAGTCACTTGTGTGAAGGACCCCTCTGAGTAACTGGGTGATGGAAAAATTAGCTTAAGAAGGCTTTTCAGGCTACAGCACACTTAAGTCAGCCTGTGGAGGCAGGACAGAGTCAGTAGAGAGAGTGAAAATACAGGGAAAGGGGATCATGGTGAATAAAGAGCATCTTGTGGACGGCGGAAGATAAGGAGATGCGAACTCCGGATACAAAAGGTCATGTTGAAGAGGAGAAGGACCCATTTTCCTCTCCTAGGGGAAAAAAAGGAAATATAAAGGAAAGGATAAATGTTGCTGCAAAATGCAATTGTATGACACTGTACCAATAAGATTTTGTTTGCACATGTTTGGACAGCGGTTCTCAACCCTGGCTACATACTAGAATCATCTTGCCAGTTGTTACAAACTGTGATGCTTTAGACTGAACTCCAGGCCAATTAAATCAGGAAAAAATGTGAGGTTTCTTCAGGCTGAGGATATCCAAGGCTGTAAAGAGGATTTGGCAAGGTGTGACTAGGTGGGGAGAGGGGGGAGCATTACTTGAGTAAAATCTGAAAAGCTAGGAACCAATAAAGAAATTAATTTGCCAAAATAAAGTAAAGAAGAACTGATGGGGGGGGGGTGATATGTGTGTAGATCACAAAGGATGCCTATAAATTTTCAAATTACTGGAAAGCAGATACATGTGCATCCCATTACATACAACCATAACCTGTACTAAGCACAGGTCATATCAGGACTACTCTCTTTTGTATTTCCAATTTCTATCAGAGTCCCTAGTATGCAGTAGATACTCAATAAACATTAGGTAAATGAATGACTTAATAAACAAATGTGTAACTCAGATGGAATCACAACCCTCTCTTCAAGTGCCTAGAGTCCTTGAGAAAAGCAAAATTGTCTCATACTCAATCCCAACTCACCTACTGCAAATACCTTCCATGTCTCAGATACACATGCGGTCTAACAGATTTTTACGAAAGTTTAAAGAAAACAAAGGAGAGAAGAGCTTTATCAGCAAACTTACAAGCAATTTAAAATTTGCTATTTGTTGTTGTTCAGTCGCTCACTTGTGTCTGACTCTTTGCAACCCCATGGACTGCAGCACACCAGGCTTCCCTGTCCTTCACCATCTCCTAGAGCTTGTTCAGACTCATGTCCATTGAGTAAATGATGCCATCCAACCATCTCATCCTCTGTTGTCCCCTCTCCTCCTGCCTTCAGTCTTTCCCAGCATCGGGGTCTTTTCTAATGAGTTGGCTCTTCACATCAGGTAGCCAAAGTATTGCAGCTTCAGCTTGCTGAAGATCAGTCCCTCCAATGAGTGGTCAGGTCTGATTTCCTTTAGGATTGACTGGCTTGATCTCCCTGCAGTCCAAGGGCCTCTCAAGAGTTTTCTCCAACACCACAGTTCAAAAGCATCAATTCTTCAGCTTTCAGCCTTCTTTATGGTCCAACTCCCATATCCATACATGACTACTGGAAAAAGCTTTGACTATACAAACAGCCCATATTGTTAACTATGTCACTTGGCCATTCTCACTGGCCATTGTTCCATGGTGAGTCCTTGCCTCCTGCCACCTTGCTGCACTTTTATTTCCTTCAAGCTTCACTGCTGCTACTGCTGCTAAGTCACTTTAGTCATGTCCAACTCTGTGTGACCCCACAGACGGTAGCCCACCAGGCTCCCCCGTCCCTGGGATTCTCCAGGCAAGAACAATGGAGTGGGTTGCCATTTCCTTCTCCAATGCGTGAAAGTGCAATCACTCAGTCGTGTCCGACTCTTCGCGACCCCATGGACTGCAGCCTACCAGGCTCCTCCGCCCATGGGATTTCCCAGGCAGGAGTACTGGAGTGGGGTGCCATTGCCTTCTCTAGTACCATCCAAATCACAAATTTCACCTGTTCTTATTTAGAACAGTTTAACTATGACTATCTCCTACACCATGGCTTTGGGGGGAACTCACTTTTAGTATCCAAACTTTCCTAGATTTTTTTTTTCACCAAACCAAATGGTAAATATTAACCCTATCCTTTTTAGGGCCCCAAAGTTTTATGGCCAATTATGATTTTAAATGGCCATTTCCTCCTTCTTTTCATATAAGAGAATGAATCATCTGGAGAATACAAATGGAAAATCTCCAACCCAATAATGAATGAGGCCCAATGAGAGAATAAACGTTTGTAATTGGAAGTCCATAAAATATGTATATAATTACTGTTGAGAATAATCCTTACCGTCCTTACTGGCTAGTCTCAAAATCAATGTCTTTGTCTGTGAATGTCATCACTGTACCCAGTCACATGAGCAGTGATGGGAATACAGCGGGCACTCAACACACCAATCATGAGGATAAAGGGTGAAGATGAGATACTCTCTGAGATTTTATACCTTATAATAATAGTGGCAATAATAGCTACTTTCTATGTCCAAAGCCGTTTAAAAGCATTAACATTTCACATGGCCGCATATCCTCAGAAAGCAGATCAATATTTATTCTTCCAAGTGTGTCGAGTACACAATTGGGGCACCTCGAGGTGAAAGCATCACCCTGCCAGTGTCAGCCTCAGAACTTGGAAATCACATCCCCAGTTCATTATGTCAGAATAATAAAGTGACCCTGGCCGGTTGAACGTATTCATTAATGGCTGAGGAAGGAGAGGGGCAGCGGGAGCAGACAATAAAGCTTGGGGAACTCAGTGCTAACTAGCCGGCAAGGAAACACTATTATTTAGTATTGCATCAATTCCAGAAGAGAAATGTACACATACACACGTACATCAGAGCAGGCCTGTTTAGTCCTTTTCAATGAGAATTTATTTTTTTTTAAACTCCTAGTCCAAGTAATTTTATTACCAATGATTGGATGGGGTGAGGGATAGTAGGAAGAACTTCCTTCTGAGGTCTCTCTCTCTCTCTCTGTGTCTCTGTCCCCCTACTGTGTGTTTTGCTGATTAAGCAAATCAACCTTAAATAGTAACTAACTAGAAAAGAACTCCACAAGTTTTCCTTAAGCAGCATCAAACTGACCATGCCCCATTCTCAGAGCCTATTAAGAGGTAATCAACCAGCACGACTAACAAGTCACTCAGCCCAGACTCAGAATTTGGCTCTTTTGTTCTGTCAGTTTGAAGAGTGCCCTGCGAGTGATGCAATTTAGAAGGGAGCTCTTTCAGAGCTTTCACTCAGGAAGGCGCTGGGAGCTCTGGGGGTAGAGCTGAGCTCAGGAAAAGGGAAGGAATACAAGTCTGCACTGACAGCTTGATCCCAGAGAGAGGCGGCAGGGCCGCTTGTCTGGTGGGTCCTCTGGGTGTGGATGAGGCAGGGGCAGGGAGGAGCCTTCATCTTAAGTGAACGTGTGACTCCAATATTAAAAGAACAATTACCTTCCTGTGCACTGCTTGCTGTTTGCTACTGCTGTTTCCTTCAATAAAACCTCTTTTCACTTGCCAATGGGGGCCTGTCAGGCAATAATATTTTTCAGGCATGATACACATACTAAAATGCCCTTGTGAGTTTTTAATACATTTACAGTTGATAACAATACAGCTGTTTTTTCAGGAAAGGTAAAATAAAATTTAAAAAAAGGATTTGTTAAAATTGCAAAGCAATAGCAAGACAGGATGGACCAGTGTTGGTATGCTTCATGCTGCTGGTCCCTCCTAAGGGTCAAGCCAGCCACCTGCAAGCAGGGAAAAGTAGCAAAGTGTGACCAGGATGTGGTCTTTTTATTCAAATTGAAGTTCACCTTTTTAATAACGACCTTGTGTGTTCAGATCCTCTTCTCCCATCTGGGAGGAGGATGATAACACAAATTAGGTGAGATGTGTGCACAGCATCCTTATATTTGAATATATATTTGGCTCACGGATGTATCATGGAGCACTGTCTTTATAACTCAAGCAGGATGAAGGGATGGGATGAATTGTTCCCAAAGAGAAACCTCTACTTAAAAGAGATTTCCACCAAAGGACTAGAATCCTTGACTCATAAATTACAGTTTGCTGTGATCACAGCTCAAGTTTGTTTCGTTAAATGAAACTGGACATTCAGTTCAGTTCAGTTGGTCAGTCGTGTCCAACTCTTTGCGACCCCATGAATCGCAGCACGCCAGGCCTCCCTGTCCATCACCAACTCCCGGAGTTCACTCAGATTCACGTCCATCAAGTCAGTGATGCCATCCAGCCATCTCATCCTCAGTCATCCCCTTCTCCTCCTGTCCCCAATCCCTCCCAGCATCAGAGTCTTTTCCAATGAGTCAACTCTTCGCATGAGGTGGCCAAAGTGCTGGAGTTCCAGCTTCAGCATCATTCCTTCCAAAGAAATCCCAGGGCTGATCTCCTTCAGAATGGACTGGTTGGATCTCCTTGCAGTCCTTCAGTAAGGTATAATAAATAATATAAACAGATAACATCTATAAGTCAATTTCAAGATAGGTTTCTATTGTTATTTTCAAACATCCATTTGGCTAGAGTTTTTAAAAATGTGTGCGTGTATACATAGACTCATATGAGTCATCAGTTATGTGCATAATGCTAATAAGCTCGTAGAGACTTTGAAAATCAAATAATAGTTTTAGTGGTCAAAAATAAACATTTTGGTACTAGCCCACAAATAAATATTTTCATGAAGGGACATACTGGTGAAAAGAATTTCTCTTAATGGTGAAATGGAGCTTCTACATAATCCTACAGAATAAAGGCACCTGTACTGACTGTTGTTAAAATAATACATGGTATTGGTTGTTCAAGATGTATTACAGTATCTACCAGTGGGAGACCATATACAGTTAAGTGGATAGCTACCACGTGTGACAGCATGGATTCAAATCCTGGCCACAATACTGGTTAATTCTATGATCTTAAGTAAAATGTCTCCAACTCTCTGAGCCTCAATTTCTTAACCATTATAGTGTTATGACTTCTGCTGCTGCTGCTGCTAAGGCACTTCAGTCGTGTCCGACTCTGTGTGACCACATAGACGGCAGCCCGCCAGGCTCTCCCGTCCCTGGGATTCTCCAGGCAAGAACACTGGAGTGGGTTGCCATTTCCTTCTCCAATGCATGAAAGTGAAAAGTGAAAGTGAAGTCGCTCAGTTGTGTCCGATTCTTCGAGATGACTTCTACTGTTATACGATCATATAATACTACAATTATAGTATCTAGTAAGTACATTTCATATAGGGGAAGATCAGAAAATAAATACATTGTATTTTGTACCAATCCTGGAACTCAATAAATAGTAAGCATTTTGATCATTATTACTCAATAATAATTACTTAAACATAGTTATTGATTAACCTACATATGAGTTGTATTCCAAATTAACATATTATTAACCAGATTGATTAACAGTACCTGCTGTAAAGTGCTCATGCCTGGAAAATCCCATGGATGGAGGAGCCTGGTAGGCTGCAGTCCATGGGGTCGCTGGGGGTCGGACACGACTGAGCGACTTGCCTTTGACTTTTCACTTTCATGCATTGGAGAAGGAAATGGCAACCCACTCCAGTGTTCTTGCCTGGAGAATCCCAGGGACGGGGGAGCCTGGTGGGCTGCCGTCTATGGGGTCGCACAGAGTTGGACACGACTGAAGCGACTTAGCAGCAGCAGCAGCTGTAAATACTCCGCAAGTTTCTATGGCCTAATTTAATAAATGATCTCTCTTGGCCACCCAAAGTTCCATGCAGATAAATATCTGAGTTGCCTTCCACCACATGGTGACTCAGCGATCCAAGTTTTTTTCATCCGGTGGCTCTGCCATCCCTATGCGGACCCTCAGACTTTTCTACTGCATTCTCTGCTTAAATCTGTCCAAGAAGTAAAAAAACAAACTGTGAAGAATCACAGGGCATATTTTAGGGGACAAACTAGAAATGAGGCACTTCATTTCTGCCCACATCCCTTTTGCACAGAACCACGTACCTAATGCAAGGAGGCCAGAAAATGTACTCTGTCTGTCCAGAAAGAAGTAGCTTTGGCTCAGCAGACATCCAGTCAGTCTCTGTCAGCAACATAAATCTGTATAAGCTAAAATCAGTATAATGGAGAGTATTTTCTTTAGCCATATTTGAAGCACTAGGGATACCAATTTATGAAATAAGGAGCTTTCAGAATATAGTGTCCCTATTAAATGCACTGGTGATGTTGACCGCTGAATTCTTTTATACACTCACTCACTTTCCTTGGCTGTCTCTGAATTTTTTTTTTTTTTCTATCTGCTTCTACCCTCCTTACTCATCTTTGCTGGTTTTCCTTTAAACATGTGTACCAGAATGCTTGCAATTGAACTTTTTCTTCATAGACAGTTATGCACTTTTTTCTTTTTTAACAAAAGAAAATGGTCATTCTTCCTATGCTACCTCAGATTCAGCTCTTGACATCTTCTCTGGGAAGACCTCCTCCATTATGGAGACAGAGCTGGGTACCACTCACCAGTATCCCTATAACTTAGGTCAGATCATTTGTTGCATGGAATTACCAGGGTCTCCTGAGTGGAGACTGGAAGCAATTTGAAAACTGACTTACGTCTTTTATCTAAGTTTCTCCTCACCGAGTATAGTATTGTAGCTGTCACAGAGCAGACACTCAACCCCATTTAAAAGAAGGAATTAAGGAACTTCGCGGTATAATTCAGCCTATACATCTCAGTCAATAAAGAAAACCAAAATACAAATAAAACTTTGATCCTATCAAAAGAAGTCATGTAAAAAAAATTAATGAGAGGAATAGACATTTACCTATATAGAAGTATACAAAACATTTTTTTCAATTTTCAACATTTGACACCATATTTTTTTAAAAAATAAGCAATTTGAGTATTGCACCTGGTTCTAGTAAACTGACTTTGGAAATATTTTTTTTTTTCCTGTGTGTATTCATATACTGTAACTTGAAGCCAGAGAAAAGACAACTCCCAACAAGCCTACCAGAGATCCTACTTCCAAAACTTCTGTGCTATCTTAAAAAAAAAAAAAAAAAGAATCTCTAGAAGTGAAACTTTTTTTTTTGGCAGCCTAATATCAGTTATAAAACAGGCAATTTCTTCCGAGATATTAAAAAAATGCTAAAGATGAGTGACTTTTCGAATTAAATTCTGATTAGAAGATTTTTATCAAGATTTTTTCATTCATTTACTGTGAAAATAATATAACATTTTCTTCAGTATATTTGCATTATTTTCCATCTGAGATAAGCATTTATCTCTAAAAAAGTAAGAAAACTCTTTATAACAAAACTTCTAAAACTTAAGGGTAGTAAAGACTACTGTTAGTACCTTATTCACTTCCAAATATATAAATACAAAATATTTCACATGAAATCCGAATAATTGTGGTGACCTATTCAAACAGATATCATTACAGTTTCTCCTGTGCATTGCTATACTATGAATATTAATTATTATATGTACTATGAATATCATTATCAGCCTATTTAGTCTACTATATCATAGGCAGAGCACCATAACAATTAAAAGCTCATCTTCTTTTTTGGACCCAGACTTCCTGAGTATAAATCCCAGCTTTGTCATTCACTCTTTGCAATTACAGTTCATGACTTATATTACCTATCTGTGCCTCAGCCTCCTCATATGTTAAATGTAGATAGCAACAGAGCTTAGCCTACAGAGCTGTGGTGAAGACAAAGCTTACTTTCCTTCCATACTGGCATTTCTAAGACAAATACATGATCTTGTTTTATTTCTGCTTAAAATATTTATTTTAGGCACTAAACAGGAGTTAAGGGAACTTGGATATAGTCTGCATGTTCAGGGTAAGGGGTTGGGAATCTATATTATATGTCTATGTATGGTGCATTTCTCCAAAGAAAGGGTCCATATGTTTCCTTGGGATCCATTCCCCTTAAATCAATAACCACTACCCAATGGCCTAAGTCTAAAATCCATAGGTAAACATAAAAACTCCACCATAACTCCCCTAATCCTTCTTCTCACTTTTGCTTATTCCTCCCCCATGTTCTTACTATGCTCTGCTAAATACTAGTTTTCACACTTCTGTGTTTTACAGATTTTTTCTTCTTCCTTGAATATCAATGGCCACCTGGCAACTAAATACTAATTTTTTGAGATCCAGTGAAAACGTCATCTCTTGTAGATATCTATCTACGTTACAGCAAGCATTATTAAAAATCCCTGAATTTGCATCCACAGAACTGTGCGCATGCCCCTATTATCCATTTGTCATATGCTACTGAAGTCATGTGAATGTCTGACACTCCACTGAAGGGTAAACTTAGAAGACAGGCATCAGGTCTTATTCATCCTTGTGTATCTACCAACAATGAGTGTATTGTTAAGTACTATATAAATAACCCATAAATGTTTCTCAAAAGAATGTGTGAATTACTGACTGTTGTCTTGCTTCAGATTCATCTGTTAGGTAGATACTACATGATATTTTCTGAAGGATCTTTTTTTTAATCAATGTTGGTTAATCTACATGAATACCATATTTATGAATTCAGGCATAAGATGCTATATTTCACACTCTTTCTAAAGTGTTTTAAATCATGTATGTACCATATAAAAAATAATTTGATAGTTGGTAATGGAACCAAAATTCGATAGCATGATTTTGTGTCCTAGGAGGTCAATTAGTAACATGTTTCTAAATGAGACACCTTGAAGCTATTTCAACAAAACCACCACTACACATTGATATCTTGAACTGAGCACAGCAGTGCTGCAGTAAAAATCACATACACAGAGAAACAGGGAGAACTGATGCAGAAGAAAATGACATATGTTTAAAAGCCATACAATGTCTAAAGTACTTTTCCTTTATATTAAGTATATTTTCATTCCACTGTTTCATCTTCATGGATTCAAAACACCAAACTTCTTTTGATCCAGAAGAGGAACAGAGTTGTCTTACAAACGTATGAAGAAGCTAGGATTAAGCATGCTTCTGGCATCTTCCCTTTTTCAGAAAACAGGATTTTGAAGCAAGAAGAGCATAAACAGAACACACTGACTCTTGACACATCATTGCATTCTTCAACTAGAATAATAAAAA
Source organism: Cephalophus harveyi (assembly GCA_006410635.1). Classification (NCBI taxonomy): domain Eukaryota; kingdom Metazoa; phylum Chordata; class Mammalia; order Artiodactyla; family Bovidae; genus Cephalophus; species Cephalophus harveyi. Next base: position 37,357 of record SJYT01030387.1, read on the forward strand.
TTTGCAAATGAACAAAAGAGTGGGAGGCAGATATCTGATTTACAATGTTTTTGAGATAAAGAACACTATTAAAAAAAAAAAAAGATCCATGTGAATAATAAAGCATTGTTAACCAAGTCGTGACATTTCTATTCTAGTGATGACTTGAACAGCAGAACGGCATACAGGCGCCTTGTGCCATTTTCCAAGTGGGAGGAAGACATATAATTATAATTCTTACATTAATGACAATTCAAGAAAATCTGGGGAAAAGTTTATTCAAAAACATATTGACATATCAGTATTATAAATTACTTTCTCTTATTAACCTGCCCCCCTCAAAATTCTTTTGTTGGCTAGCTCATCATGGCACAAAAAGGTATTTCAGGAAAAGAGAGACCTACCTTGAAAATCTTTTTATTGCACTGAAAAGTATCTACCATATATTTATTCTGTAGCTTGCTCAACAAGTGAGATATATGAGAGAAATATGTTTTCAAAACAGTTTTAACCTCCATTGTCTTGAGCGCACGTATCAACTCTGTCATATCACTTATCGAAAATCCTCACAGAAACCTTGCATTTAGTCAAAACTAATGAATCTGTTTTAACACCCTTTGCAAAAGTCAAAGAGGATATAATATTATGTTTTCACTTAAGATACATTTTTCTTCCATTTCCTTTCTTTGTTGGGTGGTTAAGAGGGGGGAAATACTGCAAAAATTACAGTGATGTTATCAACTGCAGTGTTTTAACAGAGAACAGAATTGGAAATGGCATTTTGCTGAGTGAACTTCTAAATGAATGGGGGAAAAAAAAGACCCACAGATGGATGGATTTTCTCTTGGTGTTTATCTCCACTGAAGTCTCAGAGGGTAGACTCCCAAGTATTGAAGGAAGCTCTCTAACTGACCCCATTACTGCCTTGGGCACTGGTGAAGGTGAAGGGGCAGTTGTAAAGTCAGCCTCTGAGTGAGCGCTGCGGAAATTATAGGGTTGTGTTAAATGCATCCTCTGCAGGGTGCTTTCCTATCTTCAGAGGACACACTCATTAAGTGCTGCCAATGAGAAAACTAAGCATTTTTCTCTATAAAAGTGCCCCTTTTTGTGGAACATCTGGAGCCTGTCCAAAGGGCTTCCAGTCTAGGTGGGAGACATAATAAAGCAAAACACCTCCATCATTGAGGCAACAGCCTGAAGGAGTGAGTCGTTGCTGCATATCCACCAGGGTCACTCACCCACCATCATAACATACTCCCGAGACTGAGCAAGAAGGCAGGGTGCCTGATCCAAGTAGAATGTGACAGAAGGGACACGGAATCAGTATGCAAAAATGCTCACTTACAAACTTAGAAGAAAACATATTTATGCTATTTCTTGCAATTTACTAATCCCATTTCATCCACACTCAATTATTTTTTTCCCTCTGCCTGTTAGTTATAAAGATATACATGAAGATTTGGTTTCTACATAAACCTGGTGCTTTCTACAATGTCTCCTATGATAAAGAATAAAGATACATGGGAGAAATATATAAAGACTAGAGATATATAAGACTAGAACTATATAAAGACTAGAGATATTGGACTCTTGTATTGTGTATATTCAATATAGAGAGTGTATCAGCTTAGTCAAACAAGAAAGAAAACCACAAGGATGAGGGAAGAATGTACACAAGTCAGATGGAGTAAAAGGTACCACAGAAAGAAGCACTGTAAAAGGTCCAAGACTGGGTCTCGAAAAGTGATAAAAGTAAATTATCACTGAGGGAGAAAAAAATATCAAAAGAACCCAAAGAGGCCTCATGTTCATTTGCTCATTTTTATGTGAATTAAGTTGACTGCATGTAACTATGTTGACCTGGTTCTGTCCTAAGATGCTCTTAAAACTGGGTAGTATGTTGGGAAAAGAAATATTTCAGAGTTAAGTTCTGGTGATGAATCTAGGACAGGGCTCCAGGCTTTAAGCCTCTTTATGACAGTATGAGAATTTAATAGATTTCTCATTTCCTAGGAGAGGAGAATTCTCATCTTTAGTAATTGAGTCACTGCAATTAGTTTCCTTGAAATCTAGAAAAGTAACTTTTTCTCAGAAAGGAAAAGAGAATCATTTCTAATTCTAACTCAAACATCTTCTTAAACATATGTGTGCCCAAAGTATTGGATGAAAGTCTTTATTATCAGTGCTCTGCACTTATCTCAGCTGATTTTAAGGAATCTGTGCAGAGATAGATGGTAACAAGAAAGAAAACTTCAGTTAAACAAACTAGGTTTGAATCTTTGACAAGCTGCTTCACATCTCTGAATTTGAGTTGCCTTGTGACTCATAATAGGTACACACAAAGTCTGAGAACCACTCTTCTAGATGTTATAAAATGAGATCTACATGGGCTCATGCCCACAAGATGTATAAATGAGGCAAAATTACCCTCTGGACTCAACAAGCTGATCACCTGTAAAGATACTCCTCTCAGAGTAACCTTAATAAGAGCAAATATACTTCCTTTAAAACATCAGCAGTATCTTCTGATGACTTATGGAGCTCTCTCAGAGAAAGAAAAAAAAAAAAAATCCTCTTTCCAGTCTGCCACAATTATTGAACTGGAATCAGTGGGTATATTTATACCTGTTTCAAACAAAGTATGGTTGGCTCATTGCAAGTTTAAATATTCCATTAGCTAAGTGGTAAGGAAGCTCATGTAAACCAGGAGGCCCTATGGTTCCACCTTAAGTATTATTCCTTTAGAATTTCTGTTACTGTTTTCAACCTTTTGAGCTCTTGGAAATGTATCTGGCATTCAATTAAAATGAGATTAATCCAAAGCAGATGCAGCAGTAGTAAAGAATTGCTTTGTTGAAAGCCTACCCATTTAACATACAAAATTGTAAGCACAAAGACACAAACAAATCCATAAATATCAATTATTGAAAATTATTTAAAATGCATAGTTTTATCTAACTAATTTGACAAAAATACAAATGCCAATGTACTCTTAACAAAGAGTTAAAATGACTAGTTTTATCTTTATGGCACTATAAAAGCATTTCAGAAGCTGAGAACCTAGAATCTCAAAGAGTCTTCATCTTCAATGACTAAGAACAAATTTTACCCAAACTTTCAACTCTTCATGGCTGTAACTGTTCTTCTGTTTAAGTTCTTGGATTTCCAGAGTAGTGGTTCTTTGTTTTATAAACCTTGGGGAGAATGTTTGGACCATATAAGCACCTGCTGCTGCTGCTGCTGCTGCTAAGTCGCTTCAGTTGTGTCTGACTCTGTGCGACCCCACAGATGGCAGCCCATCGGGCTCCACCATCCCTGGGATTCTCCAGGCAAGAACACTGGAGTGGGTTGCCATTTCCTTCTCCAGTGCATGAAAGCGAAAAGTGAAAGTGAAGTTGCTCAGTCGAGTCCGACTCTTAGTGATCCCATGGACTGCAGCCTACCAGGCTCCTCCATCCATGGGAGTTTCCAGGCAAGAGTACTGGAGTGGGATGCCATTGCCTTCTCCGATATAAGCACCTACAGGAATCTAAAGGATAAAGGGTGGATGTGATCATGGTTAATATTATTGTTATTTTCTAAGTGAGACAGAGAACTCACCTGAGAGACACAAAAGATTTCAGCCAGGCTCAGGGGTTCTTTTTGTATGACAACCTAATTGATAGAGGCTCTTAAAGAGAATTAGGAGATTAATCTACCCAGCCGATAGAATGAGGACTAACACTCATCATCTAATATTGCAATGCCCTATAAATATGAAAGACCTCCTTAACAATGATAGCCAGATAGAATCATATGCATCAGATTCCCAGGGAGTGGGACAAGAGCCAAAGTGCCTTATCTTTCATCATACATTGTCTTTTCTGTCCCTTCATTTGAACCTTGGCCTCAGTGGGGATTTCTGACCAGCCGTTAGTCATTAAGGGGAATTTTACTGGTACAAAATTCATGTTACAGATGGCAGAGAAGGGATACCTGTGGGCAATCTGTCTGTTGACATGTTTGCCTCCTATAAATAGACCATAAAGACCCCAACGGCACAACCATGACACATTCATCTTTTTGCTCCTGTATCTTTGATAGAGGAAAGGACAGCAGGCTTCAAGCCTCAGTTCAAAATCTTACTCCAATCTTTTCCAGCTTAGAAACATACCAATGAATAAAGCACAGCACCCTTCCCCTCTAAACTGCATTTTTTCTTGCTAGTTAAACTGTACTTTTAATAACCTCCTCATTGGGTTACTACAGGAATTAAAGGAAAATTCATTTAAAGCCCTAGCCAAAGCTTCTCACAGTGTAAAGCAAATGTTAGTTATCATTATAATCTTTATAATACTTTCATTATTATAGCAGGTGCTAAGTGAATGAATGGATGGATGAATTTGGTGAGTGGAAGATGAAACTAACACCTATGGTTTATCCAACATCTGAAATTCTGTAATTGGATAAAGTTCCCAAAGAATTTCACATCTGAAAACTTACCTGAAAATATTTTACCATCCCTGGGTATTATTATATCTGTTCTAGATGCAATATAATATAGAGGAAAGAGCACACAACTAGAAGCCAGGAAAGCCAGGATTTAAATATTGCATTGCTTATCATCAGTTAGCAAACACCTCTCAACATTCTTTCAACCTTTACGCCAAGTGCTATGTAAGCTCAGGAACATCAAGGCATGGACAGCTTGCCTCACAGTGGGAAAGACGCACTCATAATGGAAGGACAGATAGAAAGGACCAATTTCACAAGTCAAGAAAGGCTTCAGAGAAGTTGAAATGTCCATGAGGATGGGAAATGGAATTTGTTAATCCCCATAGTCCCTGTACCTAGCAGGTACAGGAGCAGATGACAGGTAGTTGTTAAATAAATAAAGTACCATTTCCTCTGCGTTTGAGGGATGAGGAGAAGTTGAGTAAGGCAGAGAAAGAAGAAGGTAACTCGAAGCAGAGAGAACGGTACTTGTAAAGGGCATTCACAAAGTTGGGAGACGTAAATGTCTGTGGGTGTAGAAGGTGCTTGTGGGAGGAAGGGAACTGCAGATTAAAGACAGTGGCTCTGAAAACACTGTGAATTGAAAGTGCTGTATAGTATAGCTGCATTACTTAAAGTGCTGGTCGCTGCCCTGATTTTCTGAGTTCTTCAGCTTCCCATATGGTTCTGAGATGGGTTCCTCAGCCAAACATTCACTGGCTCCAGGGTCTTCTTCAAAATGCCTGAAATCTCTCTTCCTCCTTTCTTTATAAAAATATTTTAGAGGATCAGTGAAAGATAAAGACATAACAATACTTGCCTTCATCATTCTTTCATTAAACAAAGGAAACAGTTATAACACTTTTCAAGGAATAAAATTATCAATGTATGCATACTGACCACTCCAGACACTAATGTTTCCATTGACTACTTTTGATTCTAATCCACGTCATCACATTAGGCCATTATAACATTCATTTTAAAGAACCCCGTTTTTAATTGGTCATTTTGAAAGGGAGTATTTTTTTCAATGAAGAAATCTATTTTTCTCAGCTTTTACAAAGGTATTTTGCATTAAAATGCTCATTTAAGAAAACTTGAAAGATTCAGAAAATTTGGAAAACTCATGCTCATTACAAGCATTTGGAAAATTCAGACACTTTTGTGAGTGGAGGTTTTATCTGAGAATCTTTCTTATATACAATTTCCAGGTAACTGCCAGAAAGAAGAATAAAAATTAATAATGCAAAAGTCACTTTATAATTATACCCAGATACCATCCTATAAAGAGACCAAACACTTCTAAACACTTCCTGATTTCTGATCCTGTCACCTCCAATCAGAGTTAGTTTTGAATGATAATATTCACTTCAATGCTTTCACTGGAATTTAAAACTTGTAACCATTGATCATTTCTCAGGACAACTATCACTCTTCCCTTGCCTTAGCACCTCAAAACTTGTGTTCCTAACTTTGTTCTTGCTTTCTTAGGAAGTGAAAATATAACCTTTTTTTTTTTTTTTCCAAAAAAAAGTCTTGCTAGTTTTCTTTAGAGTAGTGTATCTTCTTCTGATGAAGTATTATGAGAACACCTTAGTATACTTTTTCACACAGAAAAGACAAACTGATTGAGGATAAAATGGTCAAGACCTAATCTTCCCTCAAACTAAAAAAAAAAAAAAAATGTTGCACCACTGTTTTCTGGCACTTGACTTTGGACAAGAATGATTTGGGGACAACCTAAGAACAATTCTTTCTTATATGATGTAATTTTGCTTGTCTGGGTGCTTGAAAAATATTTTTATTTTTATAAGTTAAAATACTTTGCAGGATTGTTGGTCTCTTTTTAGTAAATTTTAGACAGGTTCACACTCATAAATTGTTTCTGCTCAAGACATACATATCAAGATTATCTTTAAGCAAAGTCTGTATTTAAACTGTTCTGCTTTCTTCAGGAAACTATAGCTCTTAGGTGAGACTTATGTGCTCTGACCTCTATATGTAGTACTATTTTTTATCACCAACTTTAATCCTCTGTCCTTTACTTTTAAACTATGGGAGAGTTGTTCATATTTACTCTCTTCATGACTACTGATATTTGCTGTAGGGTCAGTTCTGTGTTTTACTGCTCCTAAGGCAGATTTTAACTCTGTCATAATTTTGACATCTTCAGGATCTTTTAATTCACTGTGTCCCTTTGGATCTATCCTGCAGGTTTTTCACCTCCATCTGTTTCCTCCTTAAGATTTTCTTGTCTTTTCTTCACTGAGTTCTTCAGGTAATCTAATGAAAACCTCAAACAATGCTTGAAAATCTGTTTATTACAACAAATCATACCTGGATTGGTTAGAGTGTCAAAGAACTACAGCTCTCCAATCAGATCAAAAGGCACACCTCTTCAAAGAAGAGGGAGCCCAGTTTTCCAGTTAATATAAAATATTCATTTCTGGACCATGACTGGGGGTGGTGACGGGAAATGAACAGACATGGTTCATTTCCCTCTGAGCAGACCTAGCCGAAGTGCCAGACTGATTGGTTCTTCAGTTCAGTTTTAATGAGTCGATATGTTGCGTCAATTTTTCCCAGAAAAATCAAACCCATAGTTTATGGGCATAAGCATTTTTCCTTTTCTATCTTGTCTGAGGTGTCTGAGAAGAAAACTAAGAGAAGTTGTATCAAGGACTGCTATAAAGACAATATTTTAAACTTGAAGCTATGACCACAGGGTCTATTTGGCCTATGGAGATAATTTTTAAAACCTATCACGATTAATACATAGATTAAGTGGAGACTTTTTAAAATAAGACTGTTTTCCTTGAAATGGTCCAAACACTCCATAGAATTGTCCTATTATTTTTTAAGACCTGGAAATGTAAACTGACTTTGTGCTAGTTTGTTCCAACTATTCTAAAATATATTCTGAATAGGCTACCTTCACATGCTAGAATACTGAATATTTTATGCTTGGACAAGGAGCAAACTATAGGTCTTTCGCCAAGCACCGTCAATGCACTTGAGTATGGGTTACCAAAAACGCTGGAGAATTTTTTTTTTCTATTTATTGTTATAGCTCAAATCCTTGTGTCTCTGGTAGGCTTTAAGTGACATAAATATGCATTTCCATCTGCACGTCCTTGTCAGGAATAGTTCTGCTGGGAGGTGTTATGCCACCCAAGTACTTCCAGAATAGAGTCTGTTAATCCTGTTACCACTATAGAAACTCAGAGGAAAAGTCTACTCAGGCCACTACTGCAGCTGCTGTGGCTGTCAGTGTTCCAGCAGCCACACCCTCAGTACAGAAAGGAAGTCAAACAAGATGGATTTTCCTTCAGGTGGAGGGGGATGTAGAGGGCTGAACTCACTCTGTTATTTAGACCAGCAGTCTCTAGGTTTTTCTTGTAAACCACTATTATTAAAAAAAAAAAAAAGGGTAGGGGTAATGAGCAAGCCCATCTTGGGCATACACACACACACACACACACACACGTGGGCACGTACAATAGAAATATAAGCTTCCATATTAATTGCTATATACACTAAAAATATACCAAAATATCTATTATGTGAGCATTTCCTTTAAAAAATAAATATAAATAGCTGTTTTAACCTCCACTGGATAGACTTGTACTCTGTTGCTAAGTTGCTTCAGTCTTGTCCAATCCTGTGCAACCCTATGGACTGCAGCCCACCAGCCTCCTCTGTCCATGGGACCCTCCAGGCAATACTGGAGTGGACAGCCATGCTCTCCTCCAGGGATCTTCCTGACCCAGGGTTCAAACCTGTGTCTCTTACATCTCCTGCATTGGCAGGTAGATTTTTACCACTAGTGCCACCTGGGAAGCCCTGTACTCTATTAGGTGTGTGTATATATATGGAGGGAGACCACTGAGCTAACCTTCTACCAGATAGGCCCAAGGAACAGATCACAGACCCCACTTAGGCTTCTCATAGATGCCACAATACACTGTGCACACACAGTGGGCCAAAGGAGCTGTAAATGCACATGTGCTTCACTCCTCCACTTATTCCCTCCTGTTACCTCTTGCCCTTCCACTAGCGTGGCTTGACTTCCAGGCTCCAGGCTCTCTGTACAGATGACATCCCTGTCCTACATTTATACAGGCGTGTCATGGATGGGTATGAACCTGTCAAGACCTACAAGCCAACAGGCAACCTGCAAAGTCTGTCAACAGACATGTCACCTCAGAGGCCTCACGATACAAAGGCAAGAACCAGCTAAATAAACCAAAAACAACCATCAGTCATCCAATAAATATTTTCCAACAAAAGTTTACGGATATATAAACTCAAAATGATGTCTTTCACTGTCTAATTCCATATAATGCAGGAGAGCTCAGAATTACCCATGAATCTAGCTGTGGAACAAAAATTCTTCAGAAAGGCAGTGCGTATGAAAAAAAAAAAATCTCGCACTTCTCATGATAGTGAAAGACTGTCTTTTCACATATAGAAAACCGAAGACTTGGCTCAAAGTTCTGCTCGAATTGATAAAAATAAATTATTTTATTGGTAAAACCTAGAGTCAGCCAGAAAAAAGTATGCAAACTTCCCCCAATCACTATCAGTGTGGGTATAAATTGACATGATCCTTTTGGAAGGCAATTAGTAAATTACATGAAAAGCTTTAGAAATTTCACCATTAATTCAGTAAGCCCCTACTTATGACTTCAACCTATATAAACAGATAGATATATGAAAAGATTCATGAAAATGTTTAAGAATATTTATAATAGCAAAAATTGTCAAGAATCTACATTTTTATTGAATGGTGGAACTGTTAAACATTTTATGATATGTCACATAAGAAATGATATACATTATTTGATTTCTTATTTATTAAGTAACTATTATGTACCAGGCACCCATTCAGGAGATTGCAATTAATAAATATAGATAAAGCTGTCATAAGGGTGATATTTCAGTCAAGGGTGAAGAGACATATACTACACAATCAAGGAAATAAGTACACATACAAAATATTTTTAGAGTAATAGAAAGTAGTAGAAAGCTGAGCGCTGAAGAATTGATGTTTTTGAACTGTGGTACTGGAGAAGACTCTTGAGAGTCCCTTGGACTACAAGAAGATCAAACCCATCTATCCTAAAGGAGACCAGTCCTGGGTGTCCATTGGAAGGACTGATGCTAAGGCTGAAACTCCAATACTTTTGGCCACCTGATGCAAAGAACTGACTCATTGGAAAAGACCTGATGTTGAGTAAGATTGAAGGCAGGAAGAGAAGGGGACGACAGAGGATCAGATGGTTGGATGGCATCATCAACTCGATGGACATAATTTTGAACAAGTTCCAGGAGCTGGTGATGGACAGGGAAGCATGGCATGCTGCATTCCATGGGGTTGCAAAGAGTCAGACATGACTGAGCGACTGAAGTGAACTAAATAGAAAGTACTATGCAGATAATAAAATAGTGATGTAATAGAGATTGCTGGTGGTGAGAGCCTGGGATTACTTTATACAAGGATTTCTCAACATCTGCACTATTGACATTGAAAACCTACTCTTTGTGTAGGCTTTTTTTGTTGGGGGAGGGCTGTGATGGTTCCTGTGCATTGCAGCATATTTATTTAGCAGTATCCCTGGCTGCTAGTCACTGAAAGCACTCATCCCAATCATGACAGTAAAACATGTCTCCAACCATTGCCAAATGTCCCCTGGGTGGCAAAATCTGACCCAACTGAGAACCACTCCTTTAGATTTAGTGTAAGGTAAGGCTTCTTTGAGGAGGTAACATCTGAGATGAGATGTATGCTTTTAAATAATCTTTAGGATAGAGAGAAATATTCGTGATATAACAGTAACATATATAATATAGTCAATAAAATGTTGATGTTGATCAAGGTTGATGTTCTTTTTAAATCTCTATCTAGACAGAGAATACAGCATGATGGTAAGAAGCACAGGTCTGTAGCCTTGCTGCCTTAATTTCAATCCCAGTTCCACTGCTTTTCAGTTAGGTGGCCTTGGGTAAGTTACTTTACATCCTTGTGTTTTTTGGTCTTCATTCAAAGAGCGTGGATGATACTAGCAGTACTTAACTAAGTAGTATTAAATGAGTGTTAAGTACTACTAGTACTTAACATCCTCATGGTAACTCAGAGGGTAAAGAATCTGCCTGCAATGCAGAAGACCAGGTTTGATCCCTGGGTTGAGAAGATCCTCTGGAGAAGGGAATGGCAACCCACTCCAGTATTCTTGCCTGGAGAATCCCATGGACAGAGGAGCCTGGTGGGTTACAATCCATGGGGCTGCAAAGAGTTGGACATGACTGAGCAACTAATACTACTACTACTAGTAGTATTAAATGAGTTAATACCAACAACAGTTCTAGAAGAGTGAGTGACACATTGTGGAAGCACTATATACAATATATACATACATATTATTATATATACAGTATATATAACAATAAAGTTACATTAATATATATTCTAAATTTAATACATACTACATATTATAAATCTGATGCATATATAGATACATACACTAAATATATATACCAGATATTTCCATTGTCTTTTGGTGAAACAAATAAAATGTGTTAATAATGGTAGAATTACAGGGGATTTTATTTTGCTTGTCTTTTTGTATTCTTCACAGTTTCATAGACACAAATGTAAATGCTGCATTCACATCAAAATAAAAATCAATATTATTTTAGCACAAAAGAGAGAATTTTTAGACTTTCACCAGGATCAACTGGCATATTGAGAGTGGGATAAGAAGGCCAATAGAAGATGTGATCAGAAAAGCCTGTACCAGGGAAAATGAGTCAATTGTCAACTGAAAGTTGAGACACCCCACATTCAATCTGTCAGTCAATTCATCATTCATCTGAAATTTAACACGTGTTTTTTTTTGCCAGACACTGTGTTAGGTGCTAGAAAATCAAAGACAAATGGAGGTGCAGTTTCTGCAAGGAACTCACTGCAGAAAGGGGAAGAGAAATACATCCAAAATTAACCACTGTACAATAAACAGAAATATAGGATATAATGAGGATACCAGCCCAGGTCTCTGGGGGCTCCCAAAGGAAACAATTAGTTTCAGCTGGAGTGGGGGGCATTGTAGGAAACTTCACCTATGAGATGTCACTTGCATTTGTCTTTGAGGGAGAAACTTGGAAAATGCAATCATTTGTAAGAATTCTGGTTTTAGGCAACCACATACCATGTTTCCTAATCAAACACCAGCAAGATCACCTAGCGAGGAAAATCACAAAGGACAAAGGAGTTATACTTCAGAAAAGTGTCTTGATCTCGTATCAGAGTGCCTGGTTTCATAAAGCAATTTGTGAAAATAAAGTTTGACTGTCATAGGAATTAGAAGGCATAAGTTCAAGTACTAGCTCTGCCCCTTACCAGTCGGGTAATCTTGAGCAAACCATTAAAATCTCTGACCCTCCATCTACTTCCTCATTCATATAATAGTGATAATAATACTTTGCAATAGTGTTGTGAGCGTCAAATGAGATAATGCAAGGAAGAGAATTTCAGTGACCTTCAAATAGTTGGGATGAGAAACTGTGATGGCTTTAACAGAACAGAGACAATTGTGAAGAATTATAATTTAATTTTTAACATTTATCTTTAAATACAAACAGTAAGAAAAGAAATCAACTGTATATACAACACCAATTAGACATGAGTTTATAGCCTGATTGGCTCCATTTATTTTTTCAGAGCTCTTAACCTATTACTAATCCAAGTGCATCAAGCTATAAAAACTTTATACAATTCTTTCCCTAAGATAAAATAATCTTTATTTCTTGAGACACTTTATACTAAAATTAAACTGAAAGTAACTGGATAAAAATGAAATGGAGACTCAGAGTTGCAAACTGTTTTCATGTTGAAAGAAGATTCAACCACATTCTAGGGCTGAATTGCTCTTGCTACAGTTTAGGATCGAGCTATAAAAGTATATCACTTAGCCTATGTCTGCCTACTCATGCAAAGTATAGTGGCAAACAGAAAAGAGAAGTAATTATCTAGAAGCATTAGGCCAAAAATTCCACTTCGGCCCCCTAAACTGAAGCTGCTTTGCAAGCAGCAGGGAAACCTAGGAAGGGGCCATGTTCAATTTTCTCTTAAAACTTTCTTCCCCCGAATCCTTTTCACCTTGAACACTTAGTCCTATCATATCTGGAGAAATGATGTTCGCTTGCTTTTCCTCTTTTTAAGAGAGAGATTTACTAAGGCTGAATGAAAAGGCTTAAGATGTCCTCTTGTCATGACCCTTGATAAACATTTCATCTAATATTTTTTGAGACAGTTTTAGTTGAAGCGCTGCAGAAGACAAATCAAAACAATAATACATAAAACTGCTGCTTTACTTGAGTGTCTTTAAAAAAAAAAAAACAAACAAACAAACCCCGAATGTCTTTAAAGGACATCTAACCAGAAATGACATCTGAAAAATTAAAGAAAAAGAAGATCCCATGTATTCAGTTCATTTATTTCTCCCCCATTAAAAAACATTAAAAACTCTAGTACTTTGCCAGCAGCTGTGAAGAACTGACCCTGATGCTGGAAAAGATTGAAGGCGGGAGGAGACGGGGATGACAGAGGATAAGATGGTTGGATGACATCACTGATTCAATGGACATGGGTTTGAGTAAACTCCAGGAGTTGGTGATGGACAGGAAAGCCTGGCATATTGCAGTCCATGGGGTCAAAAAGAGTCAGACACGACTGAGTGATTGATCTGAACTGAAAAAGCAGATGTAATGCACGTAAGATTTTATGTGGTCCTATCTAACAGGATATAACAATGGCACATTTCAGGAATTACTGACTGCCATTCATCTCAAAAGGTGAGATACCTAGGAAGCCTTCAACTCTCACCTTGAGTAAACTACCCCACTCGGCTTTGAAAAAAGAAAATGTGTGTTTTTAAAATACAACTTCTTTGAGTATCAGTTACCTTGTATTACACTTTTGTCACTACTAAGGAATCCTTATCGTCCTCATTTTGTTCGGTCGTTAACCATAGTATCAGATCTCAAACTTAACTCAGTTTAAGAAAAACAGTGCTCTATACATCAAGAAAATGATTGTAGCTCTTTCTAATAATTTTTCACCATGTGTGATCATGTATGCTTTTTTCTATTTTGTGTATTGTGTCATTACCTACCAAGCTGTGGAGAAGACAGTCCATATATTCTAACAACAAGATATCACTTCTGACATTTGTGTGAACTTTACAAACTTTGCACACTATGGGAGAAACTTTTTTTCTTACCTGTACAGTGTCAGCTTCATACTTATTTGTTAATGGCTTGGTAATTTATACTTACAAATGTCACTTCTCTGTTTTGATCAGATTTCAACTACAGATAATCACAGTACTAAATTCTAAGTTAGAGGACAATTTAAATCCAAAGGAAAATATAATTAATCATCACAGCTTTAAAAAATAGTCCAAATATTTGAAATGCACACTCACCTTAAATTTTTGGTGCAGAATTAAAATGAAAATCATCCTTCCTTAAAATCTTATCCAGTAATTTTCATAGAGACTTCTGGAGTTTATTGCTCAGAAGGAAAACTTAAAAACAAAATAATTTTTTTCAAAAGGCAATATGTCAATAGAACTGAGTTAAGCCATTGAGAATAAAAGAATGGGAAAGAAAGAGTTACTCACATTTTGTGTGTACGCGTGATGTGCGTGTGCTTTGTTTTGCTTTTTATGAGTAATATGATCAGGAGAATATTGCTCATGATATCTTTTTTATTACAGTGTATAAGATATCTTGCGAGAGTTGCTATTATAGTTGAGATCAATGGCACTGAAATACAGGCCAATCTTGTTTTGTTTTGCTTTGCTGTATAGTGCTTCACAGATATTGCATTTTTCACAAATTGAAAAGTGTGTTAGTTGCTCAGTCGTGTCCAACTCTTTGCCATCCATGCACTGTGGCCCACCAGAATACTCCGTCCATGGGATTCTCTAGGCAAGAATATTGAAATGGGTTATCATTTCCTTTTCCAGGGGATCTTCCCAACCCAAGGATCGAACCTGGGTCTCCTGCATTGCAGGCAGATTCTTCCCATGTGACCACCAAGGAAGCGGCTCTATAGCAACTTTGCATCAAATAATTCTATCAGAGTCACTTCTTCCAACAGCACTTTCTCACTTTAAGTCTCTGTGTCACATTTTAATAATTCTCACAGTGCATGCTGCGCTAAGTCATGCTAGGTCGCCTCAGTCATGTCCGACTCTTTGCAGCCCCATGGATTGTAACCCACCAGGCTCCTCTGTCCATGGGATTCTCCAGGCAAGAATACTGGAGTGGGTTGCCGTGCCCTCCTCCAGGGGATCCTCCAACCCAGGGATTGAACCTGAATCTCACATTTCCTGTAGTGGCAGGCAGGTTCTTTACCTGGCTATTCTCACAGTATTTCAAACTTTTTCATTTTTACTGTATTTATTATGGTAATCTGTGATCAGTGGCCTTTGAGGTGACTGACAAAAAGATTACAACTCACTGATGCTTAGCGTTTTTGAGCAATGAAGTAAAGTAAGGTAGTACCTTGTGTTTTTAGACAAATGCTGTTACACACTTAACAGACTATAGTATAATGTAAACATAACTTTCAGATGCGCTGAGAAAGCAAAATATTCACATGACCTGCTTGACTGCGATATTTGTTTCACTGTGGTCTTTTGCAACAGAACCAACGAAATCTCTGAGGTGTGCCTTGGAATCCAGAATTAAGGGCACAGAAGATTAAGCCTGACTGGTAGTTTCAAATGAAAAAACAGAGACGTACTTGTGAAATAGTTAGAAGGAATAACAAATAAGAACTGGTAAATAACGTGACAGAAGGACGTGCGTGCGTGTGTTTGGTGAGTGTGCTCAGTTGCTAGGTCATGTTCCACTCTTTGCAACCCCATGGACCGTAGCTCACCAGGTACCTCTCTCCATGGAATTTTTCAGGCAAGATTACTGGAGGGGTTGCCATTTCCCACTTCAGGGGATCTTCCCAACACAGGGATCAAACTCATATCTCTTGTACCTCCTACATTGGCAGGCAGATTCTTTACTACTGCACCAGGTGGAGGGATGGAGCAAAGAATACTTTTAAGTTTAAGAAATCAGCAAAAGGACAATACTTTGAAAAGAAATTAAATTGTGAATTCTTCAGGGATATCCAGAAGTTCAAGGAGGAGAATGAAAGGCCAAGTAGAAGGAGACAAAACAATTGTAATAATTTGGCTGGTAATTCAAATAAAACATCCAATAGTCAGCTGCATGTCTGAGACTGCAATTTGTGATGACTGTGGGTCTCTTGAGGACCAAGACTATTTGCTTTTAGTCTCTGAAATCCCAAGCATATCTAGGTACACAGTTTATGTGCCTGGCTGGCTGACTGCATAGAATTGCAGAAAGAAAATGAGTTGTGAATGTGAATTAAGACCAAGGAACAAAGCAAGGAACTAAAAGGACAAAGTTTGAGGAATATTGAAGGAATGGGAGGGGGGAAAAGAAACCAGTAACAGAGATACAAAAGGTCTGTCAAAGAAGTAAACCCAGAGAGAGAAAGGGGAGTGGAAGGGAAGAAAAAAGCAAGAATAGAATCAGAGGAGTGCCTGTCGGGTAGGGTGGGGGTAATCTATTATTATTATTATTATTTATTATTCATAAATTTAATTCATATATATATATAGATATAAACTCTGAAGATGCACCAATGCAAAAATTCTAAAGCCACAATTAGTGAGCAAAAATGAAAATCATTAAAATGTTTCCTTAAAAATTTCAAATAAATAAATTAATATCTCCTCTCACATTGATTCATCCATTGCATGTGGGTACTCAATAAATGTTAATTGAACTAAATTAATAACATTTGCTCAGTGGTAATAAAAAATTAATTAACTGTCGGTCTTCTCTGTTACTCACATTTATTTCCACTGCTTCTGCAAATGCTTCTAGCCCAAACAGAAATTTTCTATTTCCTTGACTTTTAGTATCCACTTTCATATTTTTCCCCAACAATACAGATAAACTTCTAATTTTTGTCCTAATTTTTGTGATCATTTTCCTGTTGAAAAAAATTATTTTCTCTAAGTTAATGTCAAGAACTATGTATAACATCCTAAATATAGTTTCACAAATTCCTTATTTAATTCCAAAATAGTTTTCTCTGCAGAAGATGTGATACCACTTTTTATGTTTCTCCTTTTAGCTTATGTTACTTTGTAATACTTTGGGTACAAAGTCAAATAACACCACAAAAGAAGGAATCTGGGGAAATTATTGTTAGCACTCCATCTACAAAAGACGGAAGATGTCAGTAACATTCACCCAAAATTGTGACTCATTTCAGATGTCAGAATTCTGGGTTGAACAGACTGGGTTCTGAAATGTGTGTTTGTCAGATGATTTTCTAATGAGTAACAGATAGTTCCCACTGGGGAATGGAAAAAAATAAAAATATAAACAGATATAGAATTAAAATAACTTTATGAATGGCAGCTTAACTTCTCTATAAAATTCTCTCAGTACAAGCCTAGTGTCTCCAAATGGTTGCTTAATGTAGCACACCACTTAGATTCAAAATGCTATACTTAAAAGTGTCGCGAAATTAAAAAGAGAATCATATACCACTTGGCTGTATACTGTATTCTCCGCATGTTCTTACATTCCAGTAACCTCTATCCAACTTTTTTTTGTTACTGAATTATTTTGTGCAAAAGCAATTTACATTACATGCTGCCTGACTACGTGTGATAATTTGCACTGATTGCTAATTAATTCTGTAAGTAAATAGCTGCTGTAATCTCTATACTCATCAAGGTTTCGTTATCTATCAGCTCTTCCTGAGGATAGAGCAGCTGTAACTAAACAGGCAGGATTCCCTAAATGTGCAAGAAGGTAGTCCTGCTTTGTAAAGACTGCTGAGGGAGAGGTATGTCTATAAAGTGATGTTATTTGCAAGGCTTGATTTCCAGTAGGTGACACATCAAAGGATTTAGAGTGAAAAGGGTTTTGCTGATGTGCAGTTCCAGTGGTGAGGAAGGAGAGAGAAAAGCTAAGAACAAATTGGAGGAAATATTGAGGAATATAAAGAGACAGGGATAAGAGCAACGTTTTTGGAATCCAAACAGCCTGGGTTCAAATCCCAGCTCTATCATTTACTAACAAGGAAGCCTCAGGCAACTTATCTAAATAAACTTTCTAAGCCTTGGCTTTACTCATTCATCTGTTAACTTGGGGTACCAATTTATGCATTTTCCATGTATTCTGGAAGGCTGACAATAACTGCCTCCTAGTGTCTTTGTGATGCTTAAATAAGGTACATAGTGGTAACACAGAACACTTGACATAAAATATATACAATTGTGTGTGTGTGTGTGTGTGTGTGCGTGCATGCGCATTTAAGACAGTGGTTTGGTATTCAAAATGGGTGATTTTAACCCTTGGAGGAAATCTGGCAATATCCACAGACATTTTTGTTTATTGTATCCTGGGGCAAATGTTGTTACTGGCATCAAGTAGGGAGAGGACTAGGATGTTGCTAAACATTCTATAATTTCCCTGTGACAAAGATTTAAGTGAAGTGAAGTGAAGTCTCTCAGTCGTGTCCAACTCTTTGTGACCCCATGGACTGTAGCCTACCAGGCTCCTCTGTCCATAGGATTTTCCAGGCAATAGTACTGGAGTGGAATGCCATTTCCTTCTCCAGAGGATCTTCCCAACCCAGGGACTGAACCCGGGTCTCATGCATTGTAGACAGATGCTTTACTGTCCAAGCCACCCAGGAATCTGGCCCCAAACGTCAGTACTTCTCAGAGTACTGAAGGCATAATTTGAATGACTATTTGTGATTATAGGTGGTTAGTCGACACTTTAATATCCAGTAAGAAAAATAAACTATTCTTTTTTATCATTATCATTATCTTAAATCCATGAACCTCTCCTGAGTTAGAATCCAAGAGTTTCTCAATCTGTTGAGCTAATTCTATCAATTCGACATTACATTGTTATGACTGTTATTCAGTTGCTAAGTTGCATCCAACTCTTTGCAACCCCATGCTGCTGCTGCTGCTAAGTCGCTTCAGTCATGTCCAACTCTGTGTGACCCCATAGACGGCAGCCCACCAGGCTCCCCTGTCCCTGGGATTCTCCAAGCAAGAACACTGGAGTGGGTTGTTGCCATTTCCTTCTCCAATGCATGAAAGTGAAAAGTGAAAGTGAAGTCGCTCAGTCATGCCCAACTCTTAGCGCCAGGGACTGAAGCAAACCAGGTTACCCTGTCCTTCACCATTTCCCTGAGTTTGCTCAAACTCATGTCCATTGAGTCTGTGATGCTATCCAACTAACTCATTCTCTGTCACTTCTCCTCTTGCCATCAGTTCTTCCCAGCATGACAGTCTTTTCCAGTGACCTGGCCCTTTGCATCAGGTGACCAAAGTATTGGAGCTTCAGTTTCAGTATTGATCCTTCCAATGTATATTCAGAGTTGATTTCTTTTAGGATTGACTGGTTTGATCTCCTAGCTGTCTAAGGGACTCTTTAGACCCTTTAGAGTCCTCTCTAGCACCAGTTAGACAGCATAAATTCTGCAGTGCTTAGCCTTCTTTTATGGTCCAACTCTCACATTCATATATGATTATTAGAAAAACCATAGCTTTGACTATATGTACCTTTGTAGTCAAAATGATGTCTCTGGTTTTTAATATGCTGTCTAGGTTGATATTACATTAAATGCTGTCAACACTAGATGTTTTCCTGAACCCCTGTTTCTGCCAATCCCTTTGAAGGTGACTCAAACTTCATCCAAGAGATTTAAAGCCAAGAGCGTAGGAGACAGAAAATAAAAATTAAGCACTGTTGAAAGTCAAGTCTATTTGGATGCTCAGAAAGAAACAAAAAAGGCTGAAGACAATTGTGTGTGTAATAGTGTCAGCTCTCACACCCGTTAGGAGCCTTTGGAGAGCAACTGTTTTCATAATTAGCTTCTGAAAATCACTGATGTACCTATCAGTAGGCTGTCCTCTCCTTCTTCTACTCTCAAAAGCAGAAGGTCGCTATGGCAGTGGTTCCCAAACTTGTCTGTATGTTGGAATCTCCTGGGGAGCTTCCAAAATCTCTGAGGAACTGTAATCCAATCTGTTAAAGGGATAGAGGGGATGCCTGATCTTTAAAATATTTCCAAGTTTTAAAAGATTTCCAAGATGATTCTACTCTGTAGATAGGTCTAGGAACCCCCATCCTAGCAGGTAGGATCAAGTAGAGATTTCCATCTGCTTCAAACTAAGAAGAAACTTCTGAAAGCACAATGACAATGGAGTTGGCAAGAAGATACTTCTTGCACAGAGCTGCCTAACCACAGTAAAATTAAACCAGGTTGCCAACTCTTTTATTGATTTCAATCACTCAGTGAGCATTACTGAATCAGGGACTGGGCTAGTGATGGAAAAGGAAATCCTCCAGAAAGCATCTTCACTATCTCCCAATAGTGCCACCCGATCCCCAGGACTGTTGCTTGTTTCGGTCTGGGGAAGTCCCTGGGAATCAGTCTGGATGTGTGTTTCACATCTGTTAACCCCTCTCTCCATCTCTGGATCACTTCACTGGTGCAAGTAAGCTACACATTAACTGCACCACTACCCTGTCTGGTCTCTTTCTCTAGCCTGATTTTGTGGTATGCTTGTGTTGAACACTACTCACTCAACATTTTACTGCATTGCTAATTTGTTCGACATTTCTAAAAGCCAGTGACCATACCTCTGTTGCTGTTGCGTTAGTCACTCGGTCATGTCTGACTCTCTGTGACCCCACGGACTGTAGCCCACCAGGCTTCTCTGTCCATGGGATTCTCCAGGCAAGAATACTGGAGTGGATAGCTATTCCCTTCTCCAGGGGATCTTCCTGACCCAGGGATTGACCCTGGGTATCCTGCTTTGCAGGCAGACTCTTTACTGTCTGAACCGCCAGGGAAGCCCCAGTTAGGCAGCACTGAATTCCGAGGGCCCAGCCCAGTGCCGACACCCTCGGTTATTATGTGGGAATCAGTAAACAAACATGGGAGTTGTGAAACACACGAAGCATCTAGGTCTTCTCAGGCTTCTCAGCCTTCCCTGTGCCTCTCCAAACCAGAATCTCAAAGAGCTTGCTAGACGTTCCCTGCCAGGTTGTTATACGGAAATAAAAGCCTATGCCCCAAGAAGCACACTCTCAAAGCCACGAAGAACGACTGTCACCTTTATAAGGACCTAACAAATGGCAAAGCAGAGAAAAGACTGGCAACCAAAGAGTCTTCAAGGGCAGACACAGAAATGAGCTTATAGGCTGGTTATGTGTGACCCCTTTTCTTATACAGGGAAGGAAACTGAGGTCTGTAAAGACAAAGGAATCTAACAACTTGATTGAGATCATACACATTATTAAACAGTACTGTCCAGCATTTAAAAATCCTTTTATTGGCCAAAAAGTTCATTCAGGTTTCTCCATGAGATGTTAGAGAAAAACCCCAATCAACTTTTTGGCTAACCCAATACTACTTCTGAGATCCACAACACATTATGACAATAAGCTTACAACATTTTATGAGATTTTTGTTAGTTCTAGTGAGTGAATGCCTTGCTTCTCCCACCCATTACTACAAAGACCACCATGGAAATTAGTGTTACAAATTACCATGAAATGCGAAAATTGCCATGTGTTTTAAATTTTATAATTATTGCACGTTTATTCTTACATATATTTTCATTCAAAATAATCCTATTCAATAATGCTGCATACTTTCAAATAATATTTTAATCTTGTAAAAATCTAGAATGGGAATTTGTCTGCAAACATCCATTTTTGGATCCCTAGGTCATGTCGACTACAGCGAGTGTCTGTATGTGTGCTTTCTTTTTTCATCTAGATGTGCAACTCACAAATGAAAAGCAGGCAGACCAGAAAGCCATTAATGCTATCGTTATAAATTCAGTATCCGAATTCAATATCACAGATGGACCAGCCAAGGAAACCCCCAGTGAGAAAAAACTGTCAGAATCCAGCATATCACTGTCCTCCCTTGAAGAACGCCAAACGAAATTTTCCTACCTCCAAACTGATACTTCAGTTCATCCGAGAGACACTGATGGTATGTTTCTCACAATCAACCCATCTCTAAATAAAGCTCCCCAACCCCCGGTCCCTGGAAAATCATCACATATGCTGTTAGGGGGGAAAAAAAAGTCTTTATGAATATTAAACAGGAAGACTTTGATTTGAAAACTCTGGTGAATGACACATGTCAAGGTCACCTTGCAATTACGAGGTGCTTGGCAGGTTGTTTGCTCTCCAAGGTGGGAGTCTGAGGCAAAGGGTTTTAAATAGCTCAAGTGAGGTATAATCATCCTGGCTATGCAGCTATGAAGTAAATTTAAAAAATGGCCAATTTTTTTCTCTTCTTGGATCTGGAACTATTCAACCTTCGAGTCTAGACTGAGAGGAGAAGAAGGCAGAATGGAATAGTATAAAAAAGTTGAAAAAGTGTAAAAATAGACTTCTTTAACTCTAAGGATGCTGACATCAGCACCCTGGGAAAAGGTTGGTTCCTCTGGTAAAACTGCCTCCTAGGCATTTGAATCAGTGCAAAGCTACATCAAAGCATCTCGATGTATGACATAAGAGGCATATTTCATTTGCAAAACCAATTTCAAACTGAGCTGATGTTAAATGATCAGCATAGTCAAGTTCAAAGTAATGGACTTCAGACTAAGACATATGGAATTTTAGTCAGGCTAACTTTGCAGTGACCTTTACAGAAGATGCAAATCACTCAAGAGCTTTATAATATCCCATATTGATATTTGCATTTAAGGAAAACTTGAAGTTTCTCAAAGGAAAACATAACAGTATAGTTTCTGGTCTATATTTAAATTCATATTTGCCTTTCAAAATAAGACAAAAAATGAAATGAACTCTGTATAATAGGAACTTTGAAATCACATCAGTTTCATTCCTGACTCAAATTTATTCACTGTATAAAACTGGATAAAGTTTTACCACCTATGAATCTCAGACTTTCAGTTATTTAATGGTGCTAGTAATGCACCATACGGTGTTTTGAAGATCAAATGAAATAGCATGGGTAAAACATCCAGGACAAAGTCTATCACATAATAGGTGTCTAATTTTTGCTTTTATTATGATTACGGTTTTAAAAAGTAAGGAAAAGATTTCTAATACATGTTATATATGATCTTGTGAAAAAGTTGTCATGGATGCTTTCGACCAGAAGCTACAGACAGGATCGCCTGCAGTTGCCAGGTGATAATGCGAATAATGAAGCATGGAGGTAAACAATAGGCATTGGCGAGTATTATGGCAAGGTAAAGAGCACTACCTCTTCTCAGCTCCAACTAATTGTTGCCAGAGGAAAAAGAGGTTCAGAGTTGCCAGACCTAGAATGTTACATGCAACCTCTCAATTTGTGTTAGCAACACTTATGATGTTGTCAACTTCCTTTATGAAGCCCCAGATACTCACAAGAAGACATGGATTTTGGCTAACTTTGACCTGTAGACTGCCAGGTTATGACCTTGAGTCAAGATGATGTCCATACTTCTTGTTTTGTTAGAGCTTGATGCTAATCAAGAAAATAGGCAATACAACAACGTTCTCAGCATTTTGACAGTAAAGAATTTTGTCAAATCGTGTCAGGGTTACATAGCTCTTGTAATGATTCCAGAATCAGGAATTCCCATTATATGTATCCACACACACACACGTACAACAGAACCACTCTGACCTGTCTTATCAGGTATCTTGGCAGAATGAGAAGGCCAATGCGGTCAGCATGTTGCCTAAACCCTTATATTCTCAGGGAAGATCCAAATGACTTCTAGTAAAATGGCAACCCTACTCTGATGCCTCATGTAGAAAAAAACTATTCACTCTGCAAAAGAGCAAAGGAGATTCATGAAGACTGGTGAATTACACTGTCTTGTTAAGGCCTGGACCAAGGCTACTGTGGTCCAGGAAATTCCAATATTAAGCTAACAGCCTAGGTAATAGTTTACCCTTCATTTCCCTAGCTGTAAAAAAAAAAAAAAAAAAATCTCCCTACCAAGGTAAGCACTTTTGGTATCTGGTTAAAAGACAGTAAAACTTCCAGACAAGGGCCCACAAACAGTGTGAAGAAACGCTTATTATCCTAGACAGCAAACATCAAGGAACTAAAACAGTTAAATCAGATTCACTTCATTTTAGGAAATTTTGATAGTAATTAATTTAAGGATGCAGAAATTGAGAGCTGGGGTCATTGTTCACACTGAGATAAATACAGAAATATCTTTCAGGAACAGCAGGGGAAACAGAAGGGAAAAGAGAAGATTGCATCCACTTTCATGTAGTTTGTGGTTAATTTATTTTCAAATATATAAATGAGTGCATAGGAATGGATGCTTAATTGCTAATATCTATTATTTATATACATTGCCCCCACTTAAAACAAGGATGGAGAAGCCTCACACATGCAGATTTTGTAAAATGTGCTACATCCATTAGCACAGTTCATGGTGTGTGCTCTGATGGGAATTTAAGAAGGATCTTTACTGCACATCACACACTATGTGCTGCGACATTATTATTAAATCATGGCTCATCCTGTGTGGTCCTATTCCTGAAGAAAAGGGGAGAAGTCCAGAGCACTATCTGTGCTTCTGCTTCTATGTTCTGACTGTAAAAGCATCCTGGTGGATGATAAAACCAGGATATACATGCTATGAGAAAACAGGCTCCTTAAAAAGAATCTGAGAATATACCTAATGGATGTATAATTTTGAATCTGAGGTGTCTCATCCAAGTGGAAGAGGAAAATCATAAATATAAGACACCTCAAAAGAATAGTCTTAATTACACCATGGACTACTGAATAAAAT
Organism: Cephalophus harveyi; assembly: GCA_006410635.1. Classification (NCBI taxonomy): domain Eukaryota; kingdom Metazoa; phylum Chordata; class Mammalia; order Artiodactyla; family Bovidae; genus Cephalophus; species Cephalophus harveyi. The sequence continues at coordinate 61,737 of SJYT01030387.1, forward strand.
GATTACATTTTCTACACTGTAAATTTCATACAATTAAATGCAATAGTGTCACCTTATAAAATGTTTCAATTTTATAATTATTTCAGTTCATTTGCTCAGAAAAAAACATAAGCACAAATTTACTAAGTATCACCCAAATCTAGTCATTCTAGTTCTAAAGAACTAACTTGAATGTTAGTTGTGCTTGTCTGAACTTAAATAGATCTTGACATATTTAAGTAGCTATTAAAATTGATCAAATCAGGGATGATACCCCAGCTAGAGAAAGGCAGTCACACTTTATCTATTTCCATTCTGCATTACAGACTTTTTTGAGGAACTTAATGTTGGGGGAGTGGGAACCAATTTTTATACTTTTGAACCAAAAACTTCCAGTAACCAGTTGCAGCCATCATGTCATGAATCTTGTTATTAATGCCAAGTTCTCTCGGTGACCATTAACCATACCGTACCAGAATATGGCGTTTGGATGAGGTTCATCTTGTCTTTTGCTTTGTTTTTGTTTTTAATTTTGTTTGGGGAGAGGAGGATAGGATTATTTTTTTAATCTGTATTTTTTAAAATCATGTTCTTGCCACTTTGGAAAATGATAACCAAGGATGCAGGAAGTATGCTTCTGGAGTTGAGAAGTGTGACAGGGACCTCAGAGGGCAGCTACAGCCACCTCTAGTTCCGCCTTCCTCCTGATTCCAGACATGGTGGTGGCAAGAACAATGACAGCTAGGAGGGCAAACTCAGAGATGACAGGATCGTGAATGAGGGACTGACCTCAGGTACACTGATGGAAATTCCTTTGCACTGTTACCTTCTCCATTATAACTAAATATGCTCTTTTCTAACGAGGCAGATTCTGCCTCTTTTCCCCCCCATATTTATTGTTTGGCTGTGTGGTACAGCATGTGGGATACTAAGTTCCCTCACCAGGGATCAAACCTGTGCCCCCTGCACTGGAAGTGCAGAATCTTAACAACTGGACCATGCGGGGAGCTCCCTGCCTCCCCTCATGGGAGTATGCTTGATTTGAAGTATGCTACATTTGAAGTATGCTTGATTTCCAGTACTGTGTTAGCTTCAAGTATATAGCATAGTGATTCAGTATTTTGCAGATTATACTCTACTATAGGTTATTACAAAATAACAGGTATAATTTCCTGTGCTGCATAGTACATCCTTGTTGCGTACCTATTTTATATACTGTAGTTTGTATCTGTGAAGCCCATACCCCTAATTTGCCCCCCTTTCTATCTCCCCTTTAGCAACTACATTAAGATATGGTGTACCTATACAATGTAATACTGCTGCTGCGGCTGCTAAGTCAGTTCAGTCGTGTCTGACTCTGAGTGACCCCATAGACAGCAACCCACCAGGCTCCCCCTTCCCTGAGATTCTCCAGGCAAGAACACTGGAGTCGGTTGCCATTTCCTTACTCAATCATAAAAAAAGAATGAAATACTGGCACTTGCAACAACTTAGATGGAACTACAGAATATTATGCTTAGTGAAGTAAGTCAGGCAGAAAAAGACAAATTTTATATGTGGAACCTAAAAGTAATACAAGTGAATGTATATACAAAACAGAAACAGACTCTTCCCCTTAAATAGCCAATATTCCAATTACATTTGGAATGGTCCAGAGGTGGCAGTAGTCCTTCAGGATCATCAGAGTATCACTTAGCACTTCACAGTCTTCACATCCTCCATGCACCCTAGGGGTGAAAGTAAAGAGGAAATAAAAGCACCCTAAGAGGGTTTTTGTCATGGCTTCTTGCTCAAAGGCAAATACCACATTTGGCTGAATGGCCTGAAGGTCTCAGATCTCCTTTAACTCAGGTTTAAGGAAGGAAGAAGTGAGAAATGAGATGGGTATCCTGATAGCAACATGCAGAGCCTATGCTGTGATGCCACGCAGTTCAATAAAAGGAATTTAATACATAAGGAATGTGTTGCAAAGGTATGAAGAGAGCTGAAAAGCCAAGTGAGGAAATTAGCAATAATCAGAAAGCTCTGCCACCTCTTCTTTTGGTCCCTCCTAGTCACCAGTAAATCATCAGTACGGACTCCTCAGCCACTAGTAACTATTAGTAGGCAAAACAGAAGTGGCACTAGCAGAAGCCACAGACAGAAGCGCATTTGGAAAACGATAAAACCAAAGAAGATTCAAAGCAGAGAGCTTTGTAGCCTGAGGTAAGGATTTAGGACCTGATTCTAAAGGGAGAGTGAGATGTTCTAATTTATGATTTTAAATATCACAGGGGCTAACGAATTTGAGGTGGGCTCATGTGGAAGCAGTGTCCTGGACCGGAGGCTATTTCCATGGACCTGATAGTGGCTACAGCTAAGACAGTTGATAGAGGCTGACGAATTTCAAATAGGACTCTGCAAGGGAATCAGTAAACTCAGGAGAGAATTGGTTGGAGAGGGTATGATGAGGAAAAGAAAAATGACAGGAATGAGGTGCAGCTTTGAGGCAATTCATATGTGCGTTCAGGAGCCATTCACAAGATAAAATTAGGGAAGAGACAGGTTTGTGGAATGTGGGAAAGAGGGAGCTCCATGATGCAATGTGGCCTTGCTAAGTGAGAGATGTTCTGAACACAGTGCAGAAGAGATGAGACACAGGTAGCTGGATGGATGCTGGGCATGATGTCATGATGTTTTAGATGGGCCAAGAGGAGTGCTAATGATAGGCTATAGAACATCAAGTTTATGCAACATTAAAGTCCTAAGAATGCTGCAGGCAAAGGAAAATATACCCATTCAGGAGAATGGAAAGTCCAATTCTCTTTTCAAACAGTTGAGAATTTTCCTCTGAACTGCTTACGTTACTCTTGTGCAAACAAAAATGGACCATATGCAAAACAGTTTCCCCTGATCAGGCAGAATTATTTAATACATCTTTTAGGAACTGTGTGGAACACACTTGAAAGTGGGGGAAAAAAATCTGTTTTCAATTCATTAATGTTGCCGTGTTTTTCTGGGCTAGGTGCTCTGCCTTTTATAACCAAATAAAAAGGACTGACTTATAAACAGAAAAAGAATAATGGGCTCTATTCTCAAGTGCAAAATAGAGATAAGGAAGGAAACAAATGCCAGCTTGACCAAAGGATTAAGTCAATATACATATAGTACAATATATACATATAATATCATACATAAAATCTATGGTGTACATCAGAAGCAGAGACCTCCAGGGTCTGACAACTTGAGGAGATGTTGGCAAGAGGACTCAAACCAAACATTTGCATACCCACAGGAAATTACAAGGCCATTCACAAACAGGTTTTCACACTCTGATAGGAAATACCAGCTCTCATCCCCAGAGGACACCCTGCACCCAACCTGACTTATTTCTAAGCCAAACTTTCAGTCTTGTAATACTTACAAATGACAGGATCTGCTGGGTAAATTATTTTTATATGGTCACAGACCTAAGTAAGTCTCTGATTCTCCAGTCTAAGAGATCAGGGAGCATCTGCTTGGAATATTTTCTCCTGAGAGCCTCTTCTTTGCCAGGGGCTGCTAGAGCAGCAGTCTTGGCATTAAAAAAAAAGTGATGAGGCTTTATGCCCAAGATCTTTGACCACCAACACGCCCTCTTCAGAAATGCATGCTGAGAATAGTCTATGAACAACACTCACTCACTTCTGAATTTTTGTGGGTGATTTGTAGTGACTTATGAGCTAGGGGTGAGTTGGCCACATGCTAGAAGCTGGCTCTGAAGGAATAAAAATATACCCTGTCTGGCAAAGAGATGTGTACACACACCATAGACGTATTATAAAATAGGCCACCTAAACTATAAATACTGAGTAATGGCCACAGCACCTGCAACAATATATAGCAATTAAAGTGGTCATAAAAGTTATGGCATGGTTCTTTACCACTCTGTCTTACTGGGAAGAAAGAATCAGAGGGTGAGAGTTTGGGGAGAGGGCAGGAGGGACTGAGGGATGAAGGAAGATTTTTGTTTACCTGTATGCAGAACTCATTTTAGACCTTTATATATATATATATATATTTATATTTATATATATATATAATAAATTAGAATGAGTTTATTTAAAATATTTGTTCCCTTTCAGAGAATTTCCATGTTCTCCCTTCTCTTAAACACTAAGCAGTGTTGTGCAACAGAACAGCAGTTCTGTTCTGAATAACAGAAAAAAGTTTTCCGGAAGACATTCTTAAGAAGTCAATGGATGGGGACCTAAAAACACTTAGACAGCACTGGCAGATGATGCAGAAAGCAGAATTTGCAGGCTTGTGTAGTCAGTCAACTGAAGTCTGAAAACCAAAGATTACTAACATTCTTAATGGGGGAAAATAGATTACAAAAGTCTAATGATGTTAATTGATTGATACGCCCATTAGGAGAGGGGAATTTTCCCCCAATTCACACTAAAATGTTACTTTCAACCATCAGCAGTATTCAGTATACTGATTTTAATTAATTAGATGATACATCACATGAACACTTACCTACCCTTTTTAAAAACCCTTACATGTTTTTGAGACTTTCTTAACTTAAAAAAAAAAGGAGGAGGGAGGAAGGGAGGGAGGATGAAGAAAGAAAAGGAAAGAAGCTATAATTTTAACAAAAGAACTGCTGCATCTTCCAACTAATTCCCTTTATAGAAACAAACAAACAAAAAATAATACATAACCCATCACAGCTGCTTGGCTAGAATTACCAATTACCTTCAATGCCTTAGAGATACTTTTCATATTTTTACAAGTCTGCATAGCAAATTTCTAAAACAGTTTTTTTTACAGAGGATTGATAAGATTTATACCATTTTAGGTGTATATGATGATGTATTTCATTTGACTATATAAAATCAAGGCTTTACATAACTGGAGAAAAAATGAGACAGGGCTTAAAAATAATATACTACCACAAACAACTACAATTATTTAAAAAGTAATTTATGTTAGGTTTTGAAATGTGCTTTTCACTGGCACTGAATATGGGTGTGGCAGATTTACTGGAATCCACATCAAACAAATAAAACAGCCTTGTGACGAGAAGCCAGAAATGTGGATGGTCTCTCCTTGTCCCCAAATCTAATTGCTCCTGAAAGCTCCCAGCACTCGAGGAAGACTTGCTATTTTTCAGACCACTGCAAGGTTTCAAGAGAGGTAGCTAATTGTGCAGCTTCCCAGCACCTCTATACACAATGTAAATATAGGAGTTTAGAAAAGGGACAGCACTTTAAATAACCAGATTATGTGGAATCAATAGGAAATGCTCAGGAAGTTAATAAAGCAATTACTTAAGTAGAGTGAGTACTGGACGGGGGTGGGAGCAGTTGAGAAAATAACGGTGTACATCACCCCCAATACGGATAAATAATTAAGAGTCGGCTATAAAGTTATCAAGCACACCACTGCACATGCTTGCCCTGCATCTGCGTCCCCAGATGAGCCACATATAACTGTCTTTCTTTCTTCTTTCACCAGAGGACTGCGCCTCCCTTATCCTCACCTGTCTGTTCTGCCAGTTTCTGGATTGTCTCCTGATGCTCCCGGACACGTGTGAAACGGTGTGTATCAATGTTTGTTGCCCCTCTCACAGGTACCATCACACCTCAGATGAAAGCCACTCCCGGAATGACTGCAACTGCAACTGTGACATTGACTGCAGTCTTTTTGAATCTTGTCACGAGACCAGTGAGTGTCTGGAGCTGGCCATGGAGATTTCAGAAATTTGTTATCGTTAGTGCAACAAAGGAACCACGTTCAGGCAGACCTTTTGGCCCTCAGGGGAAATTTCATGACAATGAGCCTGTGATTTTCATGTGCTGAAATGTAAGGACTGTACACATTTCTTGGATGCTCTAGACCATTTTATTCTGCACCTGTCTGGGAAAAAGCTAGTATTGTCAACCCAATGGTCTTGTTCCAAATTTCCCCACCGCATGGCTCACTGAAAAATCAGATCTTGATCACATGTGATGAACAAATCTTAAATACTTCTTAAATGCCATAGGTACAAGATGTTTCTTGACTGCAAAATAGCATGCAGAACCATTCTGTGTTATTTCACTCATTGGCTTGCATCATGGATTCAACTTCATTCACAAATTCAGGACAAATTAGTGCATTGTTTTAGAACTGACATACATTAGCTTGTCTTTCTAATGGACTCATGCATAAACATTATGCATTGTTGGTTATTATTAATAATGTATTGTATAACATCACTTTGTAATTAAAAATTTATTTATACAGTCTCTTAAAATTCACTTATATGTACAGTTTAGGTAGGAAAGGGAATTAAATGAATTAGAAACCGTGTTCCTGTAATTACAACAGATGTCTCTAAGACATATCCAGTGAATTTTGAATATGATGTACTTTGAGAGAGTACTGTAATTCTAGACCATATTATTATATGCTTATGACTATGTCATAACAGGTTATGCATATTCTTAATTTGTTACAGAAAATCTTTTCTTTATTCTAATAAGCAGAAATGGGAATTATGTGCAAGTTTCAAGAAAATGACCCCAGATCGTCAATTCTTCATTTTCCTCATTTGAGGAAATAACGGTGTACATCACCCCCAATACGGATAAATAATTAAGAGTCGGCTATAAAGTTATCAAGCACACCACTGCACATGCTTGCAGGTACAATAAGCAACAGGATATTAAAACAGAACCAGTTCATTTGACTAAATGATCAGTTATGTAGGAACCCAAAAGAAATACATGTGCAAGTCCTTATTCAGCACTGAGTTTCCTAATACAGAATATGCTTCAGAAACCATATCTTTTTTTCTTTTTCTGAAAATTCAAGTGATTCATAATTATATTGAGCACTTCCTCATATTTACAAAAAATTTTGTAAGATGTTGTATAAACTGAGAAAGTGACTTTTGACTCGAACAAATTAAAACAATTTGTGGGGTTGAAGTCGCTTGAACTTCCTTTAGTCTCTGTAGGCATGGCACTGTTCACAAACATGTTCTTAAATATTCTAATGGCGCTATCTCACTACCTTCATCAAATGTAAAAAAACACACTATCAATAACCAAAGAACACAAAGGTGAAATGAGTCAAAAGAACTTTTTATGATCGAGACAAACAACACCAACAACAAATCCCAAAACATCTATCTTTGCCTGATGTTGGCAATTTGGGACAAAGGCATGTTTGGTTTGTGTCTGTAGCCAATTAGCACATTTTTCTACTATGCAATAACTTCCTTGAAACACTGAAAACTCTTATATCTTTTGAAAATATTTTAAACTGCCCATATAAAAAACAGTGAACTGCTCTTGTCTTGTTCCCGGTAACACAGTGCATGTACGGCTACTGCAGGCTTCATCCCTGTTCAAGCATCATGTTATCCACAAAGCACAGAGCAAGACAGAGCCCAAGCCTTTTGAAACACTGTAGTCTCAATTCTTTCTAGAAGCTTAGAGACAACTGTATGCACAGAACTTGCAGATCTTTAGGATGGAACTGCTGCTGCTGCTGCTGCTGCTAAGTCGCTTCAGTCGTGTCCAACTCTGGTATTAAGAAGGGACCTAACGTTGTTGTTAACCAATATTTTCATAAGAGAAAACAGTCCCCCAAGTACTGACTGATCCGAGATCATACAGTGATTTAATGGAAATGTCAGAAACTCAAAGTGGTGGTCTAGGTTTCTAATGGCCGTGCATTACCCCAGGATTCTCTACTTCTTAGTTCAGCTCTACACAGCTGTATACCTGTTCCAGTTGCTCAAATATCAAAATACTACCAGACTGGCTCATAAACAGTTGCTACTGTGAACCTCCTTAGGGTTTCTCCCATACCCCTAACCACCTGGCCTCTCTCCGAGCCCCCACCCACCTCCTCATGGTCCAGTCACTCAAGGAAGAACATCTGGAGCTGTAGAGGGTCTTTGGGATCCTGTCCCAATAATATGGTATCTCATCTCATTCATCAGGCCATGTCATATAAATGTTAAATACTTTGACTATCATCCCCTTATTCTTTCTAGTCTACATAACCCTCAAATTGGGCAAAGATGATCCATTTCAGAAGTGAACTGAATATTGGTCAATTAAAGACATAAAAATTGTCAGGTCTTATTTTATACTGTGGTCAGAATACTACAAGATCCTTCTGTGGCCTCTCTTTCCACGGTTTGTTAACTTATTCCTCACTTTCAGAATTTGCCATGCTCTAAAAGAAAGGGTCGGTTATACAAAGTGTGAAATTTCTTTTCTTTATCACCAATAATAAAACATCATCCTTTTTGCAAACATGAATGGCTCTTTCAATTGAATTCTTACACAATAAAGCATACACAGCTGGGAAAATGCAATTGCAGAGGTAAGACAGATGAAAAAGGAATGTGGTTATTGATTAAATACAAATATCAGAGTCTGAGAAGGTTCAGATTTTTTTTTTCTGCCATGATGAAAGCCTGTGATCACAAATAAAGATAATGTTGTTCTTTAAGGTGGACTTCTTAGGGAAAAGAACATTCTGATTTAAGAAAGCACACTAGATAAGAGAGCTCTGAGAACATACAACCTTTATAGGGATTCCAGAAAGAGATTTTTTTTTCTACACAATATAACCAGATAAGTACATTGTCTTTGCTCTGCTCAATGGATTTTTATAAAACCATTGCTTCTCTAAGAGCCTACAAAATTTGGGAAGCCATGAAGAAACGAAGTTACATTTAACTTGCTAATGAAATTTTCCCACTACATAAGCTGATAGACCTACAAAATTAATTATCAATGCTGGACAATCAAATTTAATAAGGCAAAAGTCGCCTCAGTTTTTTCTTTTTTTTCCCAAAGAAGTGAGACAACATATTCAGTCAGGGAACCTTCACAAATCAGAAATATCACATGAAGGCATATCAGCATTTTTTCAAGGATAAATGTGTAGGTGGAAATGTCTGAAGGGCAAAATTCATTATCCAATGCCTCTAAATTTCTCCCTTTATAGAACTGAACAAAAGAATAGTACATACACTTAATTAAGGCACTTTGACTCTAAGAATTTTGAGTTAAATGTTAAGTTCACCCAGGTTACACAAACTGATGACCTGTGATAAAATTATAAAATTTAAGTACTTGGTTTAATATTTTGTTGGGTGTTCTTCAAAAAAGATATCTGAGTTAAAACCTGAAGAGGAGCCAGATAGAGGCTCATGTGAATTGTTTCAAAAGGTAGGGTGAATAGAGCATAATTTTCTAGTGATTATAATCAACACTGGACAAAAACTATTACCGGGATTTTCTACATAGGTCCAGACACTTGTTACATCACCATGAAGGAGCCCAGAATGTGGGAAGGGAGGAGGAACAGAAGTCAGGACAGGATCTGCATCAGTACTAGATAAAAGTGCCACTTTGTTGGACTTTCCTGGTGGTCCAGTGGTTAAGACTCCATGCTTCCAAGGCAGGGGTTGTGAGTTTGACCTGTGGTCGGGGAACTAAATCCCACATACCATGTGATGTGGTCAAAAAAGTAGAAGAAGAAAAAAAAGGGGCCATCTTCTGGTCTGCTATCCTGATATGCTTCATAGCCTGGCTTTTGCTACTGTCTCTAAAAGCAGTGGTTCTCAGTTAGGGGAGATTTGGCACTTTTCCTGTGGTCATGTATGGATGTGAGAGTTGGACTGTGAAGAAAGCTGAGCGCCGAAGAATTGATGCTTTTCAACTGTGGTGTTGGAGAAGACTCTTGAGAGTCCCTTGGACTGCAAGGAGATCCAACCAGTCCATTCTGAAGGAGATCAGCCCTGGGATTTCTTTGGAAGGAATGATGCTAAAGCTGAAACTCCAGTATTTTGGCCACCTCATGCGAAGAGTTGACTCATTGGAAAAGACTCTGATGCTAGGAGGGATTGGGGGCAGGAGGAGAAGCGGACGACCGAGGATGAGATGGCTGGATGGCATCACAGACTCGATGGACGTGAGTCTGAGTGAACTCTGGGAGATGGTAATGGACAGGGAGGCCTGGCGTGCTGCGATTCATAGGGTCGCAAAGAGTCGGACACAACTGAGCGACTGAACTGAACTGGCAATGTCTCGAGGTGTATTAATATTTGGTTGTCACAATGGAAAGAGGAAAGATGCTATTAGGCTTTAGTGATTAAAAGCCAAGAATGCTACTAAACATCCTACAACACACAGGACAACCTCCCAAAGAGCTCTGAAAGCCTTTCTATCAGTCTCAATAAATCATTACCAAATGGACCTTAAATAACTGTTAGAAACAAACTTGCCAGGTAAATTTAAACTTTAAATTTCCAATAAATAACAAATAGTATTTTAGTATAAGCAATGTCCCAAATATTGTACATGACATATTAATATTTATACTATGAAACAATTCCTTGCTTATCTGAAATTCAAATTAAACTGCTTGTCCTATATTTCTATTTGCTAAGTCTAGCGACCCCAGTGCAACAGACTCCACATTTTGAGAAGGAATTTAGGAAAGTGATGATCCCTTAGCTTCCTCCCTGCTGTCACAAGAGGAAGTGTTGTTGATCTCTTTGGTCAGAAGCCAGGACATTCATTGGGCCACATTTTACAAAGTGGTGTAGTTTAGGTCAGGGAATCTGGTTTAAAGAACAGCTCAAAAGCAGGACATTCTCATATTCCCTGCTGTCTTAGGCTGATGCAGGGCCTACTTCCTTAGACTAAGCTGGTCATGTCACATCTCTGTTGGCAACTGAGGAAGCACCTTAGCCAGGGCTATCCTGATTTAAGTAGTAAACAGAGGTCTTCACTTAAACCTTGACATCTAAACTGTATTTTCTGATTCAGTCTTAGCTGGAAAGACCGGCCTTGATTAGCGCTTCATCGCTAGGAGAGAATCTGTTCCCCATGTAGCTATTTTTCCTATCCATATAGTTCCCTCTGCTGAACTCAACAGGGGGAGAAAGGGGTGAGTGGGAGGGTGAGACTGAGGCATTCTTAAACCTGTATTGCAATACCGTCTACAAACTTCACCACACGCTCTCAGTACATAGTTAGGAGGAGACCAGAGAGCCTGACAGTGTTCCCTTTACTGCATTATTCTTATTTTACAGATGAGAGAAATATTAATTAGAAAATATAATATTTAAGTGCTTTATGTACATTATTGCTATTCTCTAAACAGCCCTATGACACAGATTCTACTAGCATCTTCATTTCCTAGAGAAAACAGAGACTTATTAAGTAACTTGCCCAAGGTTCACACCAAATAAGCGATTGTTGCAAGGCTTGAACCACTTGTGTTCATTTCAAAGTTTTCACTTTTTTATCTCTAAGTCTAAAAGTTGTACATATGAAAAATGATTGAATCAAAATAAAGCCCAAGTATCACTTCTAAAGCAAAAGCAATCAGAAAAATATGACACTATTCAAAGAAACCCACTCGCTGATAGCAAATGTTTTCTGAGTTGTTATCCTATGCAATGATGAGAATTTGAAACATCTTCAATATGCTTTTAAGATAGGTACTCTAATAAGTAATAAATGCAAAGTGAATGTATAGCAACTTAATCTTTATGTCAGGAGCTCTGCCCCATTCATTTCTGGTTACAAAGGCTTACACTTTAGTGCTCCACTTTAGCAAAGTAATTTTGATCTCTGCCTCCAGAGCTCATCCTGCACACAGGACCCGGACCAGTCCCTCATCAGCATTCCATAAGAGCATGAATTGTTTTTAATCAGTCAACAACACTACAGTCAACCAAATGCATTCTGATACTGAGATCTTTTATCTCAAAAGCTATGCAGAAACCAAGGTCACGGTAACCTCTTTTATGGTTTATTGTTCCTCAAATGTACTTAGTGAATTTACAAAGCCACAACTTATTTTGTGGATTCAGAGCTTTCACTACGTTCAGCCCTCTCCTACATCATCTTTGTTCCCTCTTTCAGCACTTTCTGCCTAAGGGTCTTCATTGAACATCAAGTTCCCGTAAGTATTTTAAAAAATAAAACAAGAATATCGAACAAGATTCTCTCAGCAGCTAAGATAATCATCATTTGTAATTGAGGCTCTTCAGAAAACTGCATGAATGTTTCAAATCACTGCTGTACAGCTTTGCAATAAAGGTGCAGGCAATGGAAGGGGAAGGCACGAAGGTAGGACCTTGCCAGTGCTGTCACTCTGCCACTGTTACAATCAAATAACTGCTGATGTAGGCAAACCAGTAAGCCTTGATCTAGCCCAGGGGGTGAGTTTGGAAAACTAACTGCCCTTGGGAGGTGAGGTAGAGTTAGAGTTCTAAATGTTGTAGAAGTGCTTCAGCAGACCCACAAACCTCATGAGGTTACCCTCCTAGCTCACATTTTTGATGACTCTCATTTAAGCAATACTATGCATAAATTCATGGTCTTGATCTACCAGTAGTATTTTTACAATAAAGTATTAATATGTGATTAGAGATAATTTTGAAAATAAAGAAGTGTGTACACAGGGAACAAATGTATGGACATCAAGTGATGAGAGGAATTGGTAAACTGGGATTAACATATATGCTACTAATAGTATGCCTAAAATAGATAACTAATGAAAACCTACTGTATAGCTGGGAGAACTCAGTACTCAGTGTTCTGTGATGACCTAAATAGGACAAAATCCAAAAAAGAGGGGCTATATGGATACATAGAGCTGATTCACTTTGCTGTACAGCAGAAATTAACACAACATTGTAAAGAAACTATCCATCAATAAAAAATAATTTTTAAAAAATACTGTCTGTGTAGCACCAAGAATCATCCTGCATGCTACCAATGGTACTGTAATCATAAACTGGGCAACAGCAGGTTTAATGAAAGAAACTATGTAACCAGTAGGGAGGTTATTGCCCAACTCTAGGAAAGACTTAGTAGAGGCCTGGACTAAGGGGGCGGTTAGGAAGAGAGTGACTGTGGGAAAGGAGGAAGGGGCGAGGTATCTAGAAAGGCCTTTGAAAGTTAGTTTGCGATTTACTTTGGAACAAATGAAACCCACTGAAAAATGGCACGGGATTACATGATTAAAGTGGGGTGGGAGGAAGATGGGCCATGACACAGTGTACAGGACAAATTAGAGCAAGGAGAGATTGGAGACTGACAAAGGAGCCACCGCAGTGAGGCATGGGGTGCTGAAGGCCTGAAATAGGATGGTGACAGGGAAAACAGGAGAAAAGAGATGGATGGGAAAGAAATTAGAAAAGGGCTATTAGTCCTTTCTCAAACTCTTCCTATTTTAAGACTCAAATATTCCCTACTGTCTATCATGTCTATGAGTCATGAAGCCATTATTTTCATTAGGGAAGGAACGGGTTGGGGAGGGGAGAGTTTTATTCCAAGTGGAAAGTCAAGGTATATTTTTAGCTACATTAAGCCAGCCTTCTGCTGCTCTGCACACTGATGTAATTCCAACATAAAACATAATCTATAATATTCCAGGGGAACAAATCCAATTCTTGGTCATATAAATTTTCATATAAGTCCATCACAATTCATTCCCAAAACATCTCATTCTCTTTGAAAGCTGGAACTGCAGCAAGTGATCAAAAAGAGTAGTTTAAAATTGCTCTGGAATTTCCAGAGATGCTAAATCTAACCCGCCGACGGCATAGGACCAATCCCCCAAACTTTAAATCAGAGGTAAAGCGTTTTATGTTTTAAAAGATATATTCCTCAAAGTTTATCACAGTGTATTAAAGTCAAATGTGAGTTATTACTTACCAAATCTGGAGCTGATGTCGCCTCTTGATTACCCTAGGTAGGCGAGAATAAGTATCTTCCAACCAACATATTTTTTACCTTTTCATCTGCCTCTTGCTATTTACAATAGAGTGAAAAATAATAGCCAAAGAGTGACTTTTCAGGGTTGGACGAAGTGAAAATCCCATCTGACTGGAGTCTAAATTGTATTCCAGGCCCCTGGCAAGTTCTGCCACATGGGGAAAAAATAATGGAAACTGACTTCGCAATAGCTGGATTGGTCCTGTAGGAATAATCAGGGAAAACTCATCTGATGAACTTTCAGCACATTTGCATTGGCTTAGAACCCACGTATTTATTGTTGGTCATGCTTGAAATTTACTCCTCTCTGGCCCTGCTGGAGTTTTCTGCATGAAGGAGAGAGCCACACCATGATCAAGATGCCCGATGGAACCCCAGAGTGAGCAGAAATTTTATAACTAATACCACTGATACAGAAATTCAAGATTCCTTCCAAGGGAGGAGGGAGTTAGAAGGGTGGAGGATACTCTTTAAAGTGATCTTAGATCCTTTTCTTTTTAGTGCCTAGAATATTACCTAGGCACTCAATTAGAGGAACAGCCCAAAGGTTCACCGTCCTAAAGGCCCCTACTTCTGGTTTTGGTGTGTTTGCGCTATCAGGACACTCCTCTTCTAGAATGTCCCCATTATAACACAAGTAAATTCTATGAAATGGCTTCAAGAAGCCATATAAGAGAGATAAGAAGGTTGAAGCCTACAGACAGACATGGGTACCAGTCCTGTCTCTGCAGTTTACTAGCTAAACACACTGAGTTAACTAAACCTATTTCAATCTAACATCATAAAATGTGTCTATTAACACCTACCCCATGGGTCACTATTAAAAGTAGAAGAGATAATTCTATCAAAATCTTTTGTGTAGATTTAGTACATGTGTAGATTTACTACTTTCACTAAAATTTTCAGGAACTTCTCTAGTGGCCCAGGGGCTGATTCCACGCTCCCAATGCAGGGGCCTGGGTTCAATCTCTGGTCAGGGAGTTAGATCCCATATGCTGCAACTAAGAGTTCACATGCCACAACTGAAGATCTTACATGTCACATATTTCGCAGGCTTTTAGTGAAGCAATGGTTTTATAAAAATTCATTGAGCAGAGCAAAGACAATGTACTTATCTGGTTATGTCGCTGTGGGAAAAAAAAAAAAAAACACCTCTGTTCTAGAATCCCTATAAAGGTTGTATGTTTTCAGATCTCTCTTATCTAGTGTGCTTCCTTAAATCAGAATGGTCTTTTCCCTAAGAAGGCCACCTTAAAGACATCTGCCATGGAGGAAATTTTCACATAGCCCTTCCTTCTGTGGGAAAATCCAATTAAGACTTTCTTAGGAATAGAGGCAAATTCACATTTTGTAGGGTGTGGTGCTTAAAACAAGAAAGAATCGTTTTAAGATTCAAGGCTGCAAAAATACCTTAATTTTTCACTTGTATAAAACCACAGTCATGAGTTGAAAAGGGTACCTTATTTTTTTGCTATCTATGATGGAGATCTAGAGATCAATAGGACAAGCAACATCACACCTAATGGGAAAGGGTCTTAGCAGGGCTTTGCATACACTAGCATTCTTTTTGGATCTTCCCTGGTGGCTCAGAGGTTAAAGCGTCTGCCTGCAATGCGGGAGACCTGAGTTCGATCCCTGGGTCGGGAAGATACCCTGGAGAATCTTTTTGGGTGTAGACAGTCCTTTCTCATAGGAAAGGGGCACAGCAAACTTTGCCCATCAGTAAGTACACAATGCATTAGTCTCATCTGACAACTTGAGAAGTAAAATATACCACGCCAAGAGGTATTCTGGACTCCATTTCAGGATTCTTCCCAAGGATTCCCCATAAAGGTGACACAGATGCATATAGTTATTCCAGTAAGGGCTTACAACTAAATTATTCAGTGAGAGCTGAGACTCCAAATTTCAGTTCCGACTTACCCTACTGTTTTCATTTCTTCTTTTACATCTTTAATTTATGGTTGTTGAAAAATCTAATTAGTTATTAATCCTTAGGAATTATGTGTTCCAAGCATGATAAGAAACCAAAAAGGACTAAAGAGAGGGAGAAAGGAGAAGAGTTAACTGTGAAAAACTCATTCACAATGAATGTCTAGGTAGGAGGGGGCTTAGCCTCAATTACTCTGAAAATGAAAAAGTCAGACCCTTCTTTAGCTAAGCAACAATACCCCAGCATTTCCCTACCTGTTTGACAGCACAGTAGTTTCAAGTAGACACTTTTGTGGGAGAAGCATTCTAAGATCAAGGGGTATAACATTACATCTTCTTGGAGACTCATAGGGAATATTAAAGACTCTGAGAAGTCCTGCAGTAAAAAATACCCTACACATATGTGTTGAACTCAGCATTTTCCAAACATATATTAGCCAAAGAATCATGTGTATAAATAAGGGCAAATAGATTTGAGACATTGGTTGAAGCCTTTATTTAATATTTTTAAAAGCACCATGGATGGTGCACTTCCTGGGGTATCATAATTCTTTTAGACAGCTGCACAAGACAATACTTCAGAGAAAATCAAATGACCCACCCCATCCGTGTAACCACACTGCTTCAAACAGGAATCTGTACCAACATGGAACATCCATCTGCTTGAGCTCACAAACTGAGATTTGGGATTCTTTTCATCCAAATGAAGATTTTGATTCTGCCACGGGGAACTACTGACACACTCTCTCATCTTTCTCGTTGTTTCACGGCATGCAATGTGTTCACTCCTTCTCTATCTCACTATCCCTCTAAGTAGATATCTATGGTTCGATTATTTTTTTCTTTTACTTGCTCTCACTTTGAGAACTGAGAAAACACTCATTTATTGATTGATGCCATTCATAAGAATGAAGTCTCAAAATTGAGGGCCATGATTCACATTATGCCATGTATATGATGCCTAACTTATTTCAAGAAGATTATACTTTTTGTCATGGTTCTGGCACCCCAGGAGACACTGGGTATGAGCTGGCTTTCAGAGAATGCTACTTCCAAAATAATAAGGAACCTGTAACACCCATATTAGGCAACTTAGGTATTCAGTTACATATGCCATGATTTCTCTGTTTCAGAAAGGAAAGTCTCAACCTCTGAGAAACCTCCTCCTCCTGGAGCATCATGATTTTTAACTCCATTCCAGGGTAAGTCATTTTATATAAGCCACTGACAATAGTGAAGTGGATACAACAATATTTACTCCGGGACTATTTTGCTCTTCATGGTTTCTGAAAGCTTTTTTAAAGGACCAGACAATAAATCCATAATGTACATTTATAATCATCTCTTTGGGCAAGTTACTTAAATTTCCTATACCTCAGTTTCCTTACCTAGAATAGGGAGATCAAACTTAGATCTTACAGTTATACTGAAGATAAAATGAAAAAGTACATCAGATGTCTTTAGGAGAGTGACTGACATATCAAGTATTCAATGTAAAAAAGTTATTTAAATCCAAAAGTCTGAGGAGGATACAAATGTCTGCTGCTGGTCACTTCAGTCATGTCCGACTCTGTACGACCCCATAGACGGCAGCCCACCAGGCTCCCCCGTCCCTGCGATTCTCTAGGCAAGAACACTGGAGTGGGTTGCCATTTCCTTCTCCAGTGCATGAAAGTGAAAAGTGAAAGTGAAGCTGCTTAGTTGTGTCTGACTCTTCACAACCCCATGGACTGCAGCCCACCAGGCTCCTCCATCCATGGGATTTTCCAGGCAAGAGTACTGGAGTGGGGTGCCATCACCTTCTCAAACGTCTACTTGTCCCTAAATTGTTAACAGGGACATTTTACATTCAAATTTCAGTTTTGATTAACTCTCCTGTTGGGAGTTCTTTTTTTTTGCGCTGTTAATATATACTTACCAAGAAATCTAATTAGTCATTAAACCTTCGAAATTACAAGTCGTAAGCATGATAAGCAGGCAAAAAAAAAAAAAAAAAAAGGATATAGAAAAGGTGAAAGACAAAACATTAACTATTAGATGTTCATTCATAATGAACTTGTATGCAGGTGGGAGCAAAGGCACAGTTGCCCTAAATTAATGAAAAATTTATATCACTTAAGAATGATTCTGCCATCTCCATTACTTGGAACTATTAGATTTATGTTTGAGTAAAATTGAGATAAATTGGGCTCAAGTTGCGTTTGGGGCCCTCCTTATACATTAACCCGTGATATCACTGAGATTGAGGTGAAATTTCCAAAAGCTTCATCTTCTCTGGGAAAATGAACAGACCAACAATTCCTCGGCGTTAGCTCCACCCTACTCCAATCTGTTACTTTTACGTCCAACGTCAAAGGCAAGCTCTCCCCATTCCAACTGTACCCTGAACACTCTACCCCATAAAATACGGTTTAAAGGCCAGCTGCAGTGTGGAGCCTTTTCTCGGAGCCTACAGTTTCAAACAAATGACTGGGCAGAAGCCAGGATCTATATGGGCTCACGAAGACTGTAAAACATTTGGTGCGGAGTGGAAAAAGACGCCTGAGAGCTCTGCCAGGCGTTTTCAGCTTTCTTGCACCTGTGCCAAGTGTTTTTCAGCTCCCCTACCCCTTTCTTTGGAAGGGGGGGCTGGTGGGATGGAGGCGGGGGTTGGGGAGATAAGCAAGCTTTCTGAGGGCATATGCCATGGGCATTGAAAAACTTGCTACCACCATTAGACACTTGTTTCCTGCCCAGTCCCTTCTCTGAAGGCAAAATGAGGACCTCCAGCCAATCTTAGTATTGGAATTCTGAGCATTTGAGTCTACTTGACATTTATTTTATCCTATCGTGCATCACCATGGATCCCAAAGACCACTTCCTCCTCAGCCCCCTCCCTGAAAATCTCCTCAGCCCTCTCCCTGAAAATCTCTCCCCTGAGCTCTCAGTTGAATCACCCCTGCCCATCACCGACACCAAATTGCCAATTATTTCAAGGAAATAATTTACACATTGAGACAGTTTGTAATATGCAAAAATGTGTGTGGAAGAAAGTATATGTTTCTTAAAGGAAGAACACCCAAAATGTTTTCAGATGAAAGTGTGAAAATGTCTAAACATAGATGACATGATACAGATCATGAGAAAGTCGATTTGAAATTATCCTGAAACGTTGTGATAATGTTTTCAAAAGAAGGAGAATTCAGGGGAAGGGAGGTGCTACTCGGACCCTGCACAGTGGTATTGAAGATAAAAAGTTCTACAATGGTGTACTGATTCCCATGCATTTTTTCAGTTATTTCAACAACCCTATGAATTACTTTCCCCATTTACAGTTAAGGAAACCAATGGTTAAGAAGATTAAATCACCCATCACAAACCAAGGAAGCAGAGCTTGGACTTGATCCCTGATTTCTTTATCTCTGAGCTCTCTGTTAGGCAGGCCACATTCCTCTCCAAAAGAAGCCCTTTCAGCTCACTGACATATTGATGCAAAGACAATCACATATAGAGATTCATTCCTTTGGCTGAAACTTGGATCTCCCTTAAGATATAAGGGTTCTCTCAAGACCAACTATACAACTTCATCAGCCACTTAACCTTATCAGGAGTGAGAAAATTGGGCCTTTTCTCTGGGCATCTCTTATTAGATAGAGAGGGAAGAAACCACTGGGCTGCTATAGATGGGAACAGAGCAATTGCTGGTAGGAAAATGGTAAAAAGAAGTCTCTTAAGGGACTTCCCGAGTGGTCCAGTGGTTAAAAGATAGCCCTTCCATTGCAGGGCACATGGGTTCAGACCCTCATCTAGGAACTAAAACCCTACATGCCACAAAGCATGGCCAAAAAATAGAAGAAAAAAAGAAGTCTCTTAAAAATGGAATGGGAACTAAAACTTGTCGCTTCCTTGCTCCTTCAATGATCTCCCATTGTTTCCCAATGAATTCCAAACTCCCCACCATGACTTATGCCATGGTCCTTGCACAAAACTTCCAGCCTTAGCAGAAAAATCAGTTCCCCCAACTTAAGGTGCTCCTGTCTACCTCAGGCCATTAGTACGTGCTGTTCCTTCCTTTGACTAGTTTCAATTAACCCTTCAGGTCACAGATTTCTACTCCTTTCCTTTGAAACTTCAGTTTACATTAGGAGGCCTTTGTTTCACCATATCTTAGCACTTTACTTTTCCTTCATGATACAGAATTAAATTTGTAACTCCAGAGCAAGAGAAAGAAGAATATGTCTTTTATACACTTTATACACCACTGTATACCCTGTGGGACTTCCCAGGTGGCTCAGTGGGAAAGAATCTGCCTGCTTGTGCAGGAGACACTGGAGACACAGGTTTAATCCCTGGATCGGGCAGATCCCCTGGTGCAGATAATGACAACCCACTCAAGTATTCTTGCCTGGAGAATTTCATGAACAGCAGAGTCTGGTGGGCTAGAGTCCATGGGGTTGCAAAGAGTCAGACATGACTGAGCACATACACACACATGCACGTATACCCAATAACTACTATTAATATATTCCCTGGTACATAGTTGGCACAGATTTAATATTTTGTGGAAGAATGAATGGATATAGGGTAGTGCAATCTATCTTTGTACTCCATGATTGTTCAGTGAGGAATAGCACAGCTGAAAGTTCAGTCAAGGACTTGTATTGATTGCACAATGATGCAATTAAAGGAGATATTTTTTCCTATGTAGGTATATAAAAGGTATATAAAAGAGACCCTGAGTTTGTATAAAAGTTTCAGGTCTTAGATATCTGTTTTCTAAGGCCTAAGTATCATATGTTGGAGAAGGAAATGGCAACCCACTCCAGTATTCTTGCCTGGAGAATCCCAGGGACGGGGGAGCCTGGTGGGCTGCCGTCTATGGGGTCGCACAGAATCGGACACGACTGAAGTGACTTAGCAGCAGCAGCAGCACAGCAAGTATCATATATATGTATATGGGTGTTATCTATATACAACATGCATATATATTAGTATTTATATTACATATCATATATATTAGCATGTATATTAGCAATTATCAACATGATTATTATTTTGTCATTATAATTTTTTATTACTTTTGTTACTGGAATAGCTCTCATTGGCCCAAGAATTTGCTACGTGGTAGGCACTGGCCTAAGCAATTTATATATATTATTTAGTTCAAGCTTCATAAAAGAAGCCTATAAAAAGGTATTATTAGCTTCATTTTACATATGAAGAAATATGGCTTATAAAAATTAAGACATCTGAGATTCTCTTCTAGCTAAGATTAAAAGCTAAGTCTATTCAAAGTCATTTTTCTTCAAGGACAACTGATAACCAGTTCATAATTCCATCATTCAAAAATTCAAAGAAGATCAAAACTCTCTCCCCTTAATCCATCTTTCTCTTTTCAAACACACACACACACACATACACACACACACACACACACACACACACACACACACACACTCCAAGCTTAAGTAAAACAACAAAAACCTATCCCACGATGAAACAAAAAAGAAACACACCAAGAAAATGAAGGCCACAGGACAGTTGAAACTGTCCATGAACATCTCACTATCACAGCCATCCATCTACTCAACAAGGATATATACCTGAGTTGTACTTTTCCCTGAAGACTTCTGGACACAGCAAGCCTGACATTATAATCCAAGATCTCATGAAGAAGTGTATTGACTCCATTCAGCTAGAATAGGAGGTATCCTAACACCTAATAGGCAGTTAAGTGAACTCAAAAGTTTTCTCCCAAACTTTGGAAATGACACAGTCATTACCATCAAGTAAAGACCCGCTTAGAGGCAAAGTTCAGAGCTTATGGATGAAGATCCTAGTGATGCCGTGTGTGCGCTCAGTCCCATCTGACTCTCTGTGACCCCATGGACTGTAGTCTGCCAGTCTCCTCTGTCCACGTGATACTGGCCTTCAGCAAATAAGCCCCTTGGTAAAATGTGATACTGGACACCTCTGGGATCTACACGATACGGTGTTTTGAAGGGAGTCAATAAAGACAGGGTGGTGGCCAAGGAAAGCTGGTTAGCCAAGATGCTGGGCTGCCCTTGCCCTGCAGTCCCTGTAACTCTTAGGAACTATGGTCTACATATGATTTCACTGACACTCATCTAACATTCACTCAACATACACCAAAAATGCATTCATTGAACACTATGCTATAGGAAATTTTTATATGACTATAAATTTCACTTCTGAAAAAAAGAGGAGCAGGGGATTCAGAAGGGAGGAGGAGAAAGAACAAGGAAAAAAGACAGAGCACACTCATGAGTGCCTCTCTCATGAAGAGAGAGACGCACCCCAGCAGCCCTTCCAGCCTTGACTTTCTAAGGTAGACATGCAATCAACCTCA
This sequence comes from Cephalophus harveyi, assembly GCA_006410635.1. Taxonomy (NCBI): domain Eukaryota; kingdom Metazoa; phylum Chordata; class Mammalia; order Artiodactyla; family Bovidae; genus Cephalophus; species Cephalophus harveyi. Next base: position 83,769 of record SJYT01030387.1, read on the forward strand.
TGTGTCTCAGTTTCCCCCCTCTTTAAAATGGGGACAGTTACCCTGCCTCAGGCTTCATGAGATTGTTGTGCTGTTCAAAAAAAAATATGTAAGGTGAAACTTCTCTGTATCCACTGTAAAGGTTCTATTATTGCTCCATGAGCAACACAAATTTTTTTTTCCTCGTGAGACATTCAATCATTTCTCATGACCCAAACAGGGGGAAATTCCAAGTGCCTCCCCAGTAGTACCTGCTGAGCTGGAAACTCCCCACAAATCCTGGCTTCCCAATACTGCACCCCAGTTACAAAACATTAGTGCCTTCTCGATTTAATGTATTTTCTTACAGCAACTGGTCTGCTAACAGGCAGAGGTGCATTAGTGGGAGATTTATGCTAATATCTCAGCAGTGGAAATCATGAGCCTCACTATATTCTCATTCGGTCCGAGACAAGTAGCCAGGGTATGTCCTTTAACAGGATTTCCAGGAAGGATACTGCATCTTAAGAAATGCTGATTTGCTGGCATTTATATATTCCAGGAAGAGGGCTGTCTTAAATGTATCAGAGCATCGAGCAGAGAATTATTTTAATGCCCCCTGTCTCCCTCCACACATCTCCAGCATAAGAGAAGAGCAGAAAATATCCACTGGCTACAGAAATGCTGGCACTGGAGAAGAGGCTGGAACCGTTCTGAAGAGCCCTCATAAGACAATAAGACAAACGTCCTGGAGAACGGGGTGCTATCCATCCCCAGCAACTGCTTCTACGATGGCCCTGCCAGCGTGTGTAACGGCCAACTGGTTCATCTTGCTAACTATAACGCTCAGCATATGGGGCGGGAGTGTTTATAGATATATACATACACCATACATTTTTCACAGCAAGTACATATAGAGACCATCCAACTGTATATTTTGCAGACATACAAACACGCACATATATTGTCCATATGTTCAAACAATTTTTAAGCTATATCATGAACAAATAAAGATCCCTTTACACAAAAAGTTGCTGAAGGTACCACAGCGAACACTTCAGAGTATGGATTTTAAAGATGAAAAAAAGTGAACTTGAATCCAGCCTGACCTTTCCCAGGTACATGACCTCTTCTATAAAATGAGGATAATACTGGAATCTTCCCTGAAGGATAACTTCAAGGATTTCTCAGGATGATGCATGTACAACACTTAGCACAGCATCCAGTATAAGGTAATTTCTCAACAAATGTTGGCTTTGTTACTTCTAGATACTATGTCAGGTGGTAATCACCAAAGTTCTTTTAGAATTAAGAGAAGTCAAAACAAATGGAAAGACATTATACACTGCCCATCTAGGAGCTTCATCAACAACTTGATGTCTCTTGTCTGTTTCTCACCATATCCCGAGCATGCATCTGTCACTGTACTTACCCTATGGCAGCTCTCTTCCTTCATTAGCCTATGACTGTCTTGAAACAAGGAACTGTGTGTTTTTCATCTTTGTTTTCTCAGGCTGTGGATCAGAGACCAGTTCATGGTAGGTGCTCAATAAATATTGACTGAACAAACTATTATTCATAGACGACATATCCTATGCAGAAAGACCTGCAACTGGGACTTGTCAGATTTGGCCCAGCAGGGAGATGTACAAATGCAAATTATCGCAGTAAAAGCTGATCTCTTAAACAAAGAAGTACAGATAAAGCAAAAGAGTGATTTTTTTTTAAAAAAAAAAGATTCTACTTTCTTTAGGTATTTTCTTTCACTGAGAATATATGAATGTACATATTTTCTCTCATCTTCTTGGGTAATGCCAAAGGACAATTGGATGTTTGATAAAGACCTGAATCATTTTTCTTGCATATACCACCTCCGTAATGCATAATGTAAAATTTCAGCCTCAGATCTTAAAGCAAAGATCATACAGACTCTTTTAAAAAACCTGTGTGAAATACTCTTCCAAATTTTATATTTTGTCTCTCAGTGAATTTGGTGAATTCAAATTCTTACCTAAAGTGTGAATCCCTAGTGCAAGGAGATATTGTACGTATGGTAAATTTAAGTCTTGAAACATGGACAGAAATATCTATGGAAGAAATGTTTCTTGAATGGCAAAAAAAAAAACGTGTAATGACTATGTGGAAAGGCATTTTGGTGGCCCAGTGTAGCATCAACCATGAATTGTCAGGATACCCCAACTTCCCACTAGCTTTTTCTGAGGGGATCACAGGATCCAACTTTTCACCATCATCAAAGCGAGTTTTATTCTAAGAGGTCCTCGCTCTAATGCAATAATCATGAGAAGCCAACCAAGTGAAGTCATTCTAAGCCATTATCACCTTATCAGGAATTTATCATCCAGTCATTTGGCACAGTTTCTGGAGGATACTGCAGCAGGAATGGGTAAGAGAGAGGATAAATCCAACTCCTTGGATATTATCTATGAAGTCTCAACACATAACATCATCACTTTTTTTTTTCTAACCACAGTAGGTTTCTGTACTGGGCTCAGCTCACACATATCCACTTCCTTATGGACAGTATGAGTTGTCTGCACCTTCTGTCTCTCATATGACTCAGGGGACACAGGTAAAGCTTCAGGGGTAGAGCCTGATGAGAATGAATGAATCTGACTGGTGAGGATGGCCACATGACCTAAACTGACCCTATCTGTTTCAGAGGAAGGACTTAAATATCAGGTAAGGGGAGAGGTGTACTTTGTCATTTCATTTGGCATGAGATAAAACGTCTTGCATAAGCTAACATTTCATGCTAAGATAGGCACAATAAAGGAAAGAAACGGTAAGGACCTAACAGAAGCAGAAGAGATTAAGAAGAGGTGGCAAGAATATACAGAAGAACTAAAAATCTTAATGACCCAGATAACCACTATGGTATGGTCACTTACATAAAGCCAAATATCCTGGAATATGAAATCAAGTGGGCCTTAAGAAGCATTGCTATGAACAAGCTAGTGGATGTGATGGAATTCCAGCTGAACTATTGTAAATTCTGAAAGATAATGCTGTTAAAATTCTGCACTCCATATGCCAGCAAATTTGGAACACTCAGCAGTGGCCACAGAACTGGAAAAGATTAATTTTCATTCCAATCCCAAAGAAGGGCAATGCCAAAGAATGTTCAAACTACCAAACAACTGCGATCATCTCACAGGCTAGCAAAGTAATGCTCAAAATCTTTCAGGGTGGGCTTCAACAGTACATGAACCAAGAACTTCCAGATATAAAAGCTGAATTTAGAAAACACAGAGGAACAAGATACCAAATTGCAAACCACGTTTGGATCCATTGGATCATAGAAAAAGCAATGAGAATTCCAGAAAAATATGTACCTCTCCTCCACTGACTATGCTAAAGCCTTTGTGTGGATCACAACAGATTGTGGCAAATTCTTAAAGAGACGGAAATACCAGATCACCTTACCTGTCTCTTGAGAAACGTGTATGCAGGTCAAGAAGCAACACTTAGAACTGGACATGGAATAATGGACTGGTTCAAAATTGGGAAAGGAGTACATAAAGACTGCATATTGTCACTCTACTTATTTAACTTACATGCAGAGTATATCATGCAAAATGCCAGGCTGAATGAATCACAAGGTGAAATCAAGACTGCTGAGAGAAATATCAATAACCTCAGATATACAGATGACAGCGAAGAGGAACTAAAGAGCCTCTTGATGAAAGTGAAAGAGAAGAGTGAAAAATCTGGCTTAAAACTCAACATTCAAAAAACTAAAATCATAGCATCCAGTCCCATTACTTCCCGGCAAATACATGGGGAAACAATGGAAACAGTGACAGATTTTATTTTCTTGGGCTCTAAAAATCACTGTGGATGGTGACTGCAGCCATGGAATCAAAAGATGCTTGTTCCTTTGGGAAAAAGCTATGGCAAACCTAGAAAAGAAAGTGAAAGCGAAGTCACTCAGTCATGGCTGACTCTTTGTGACCCCATGGACTGTAGCCTACCAGGCTCCTCTGTCCATGTGATTTTCCAGGCAAGAGTACTGGAGTAGGTTGCCATTTCCTTCTCCAGGATATCTTCCTGATCCAGGGATGGAATCCTGGTCTCCTGCATTACAGGCAGACAGTTTACCATCTGAGCCACCAGGGGAGTCCAAGAATACTCTCCAGTATTCAAACTGGGTTGCCATGCCCTTCCCCAGGGGATCTTCCCAACCCAAGGAGTGAACCTGCATTTCTTACTTCTCCTGCATTGGATGGTGGGTTCTTTACCACTAGCACCACCTGAGAAGCCCTGGCAAAACTAGACAGTGTATTAAAAAGCAGAGACATCACTTTGCCAACAAAGGTCCATATAGTCAAAGCTATGTTTTTACAGTAGTCATAAACGGATGTGAGAGTTGGACGATAAAGAAGGTTGAGTGTCAAAGAACTGATGCTTTCGAACTGTGGTGCTGGAGAAGACTTGAGAGTCCCTGGGACAGCAAGGAGATCAACCAGACAACCCTAAAGGAAATCAACCCTGAAAGTTCATTGGAAGGACTGATGCTGAAGCTTAAACTCCAGTACTTTGGCCACCTGAAGCGAACAGCCAACTCATTGGAAAAGACTCTGATACAGGGATAGATTGAAGGCAAGAGGAGAAAGGGGCAACAAAAGATGAAATGGTTAGATAGCATTACCAAGTCAATGGACATAAGTGTGAGCAAACTCCAGGAGAAAGTGAAGGACAGGGGAGCCTGGCATGCTGCAGTCTATAGGATCACAAAGAGTCGGACACAACTCAGTGACTGAACAACAAAAATGTCTTGTTGCTATTGATGGCCAATTGATGGCCATGGTGAAATCAATGCCATATCTATATTCATATCACTAGCAGAGTAGAGACGAAAAGAACTAAGGTCTCTAATTTTGTTAAACCACCGTATCAATTAAAAAGCAAATCTGTTCATCTCTAGACTTTCTAAGTGTGATAAATTTCCTTATACTTAAGCCACTTATATACGAGCTTTTGTGATATAAAAGAAAAACTACTGCATTAAATGTCCATATTGATTTTAAGATGTAGTTCAATTTGAAAACATTAAAATGTAGATGGGAAGGTAGGGGCAGTACTTATTAGAACTGGGGAAATAAGAGAAAAAATATGTCAGAATTGGCTTAGTTCATGATTCTGAAATTAGAATGCCCATTTAGGATTTATGATCTATAATTAGAAGTGGTTCCAGGCCAGTGGCTGCTCCTTCATAGGCAGCAGCCTACAAAATCTTAGACCTTGTTGATATTAATTGATTAGAAAACTGAAAGGACAGAAGATTAACCATTTCTAGATTTTTCGTTGGTAGGCAGATGAATACAATAAAGATAGATTTTATAAGAAAAATACACTACTGAGAAGAGCTTAAAATTCCTTTTAAATATCATGAAGTACCTATAACTAACATAATTGTTCTTCTCATAATTAATGGCCATATGCCTAAATGTAGAGTTAATAATATCTGTGACTGCTTCCAGGATCCTCTATCTCCACATTCATATCGTGCTTATGAGTTCCTTTCCTCTACATGCCATGTATATTCTACTTTGGCTGAATTCTGAGCCTGAGTTTCAGATTCAACCACTTCATAAAGCAACTAACACTTTTCTTTCTCTATCCAGCCACTTAAGTGCTCTCCAACATACTTAAAAAGAGATCAAAACATGATTAATTTACTACTTAGATTTTTTCCAAAAAGTGAAAAGTAGTTTCCTAGCATAAACAATTTCTATTTATGGCATGCTTCTATTTATGGCTTATTAAATACTTGGGTGTAGGGGTGCTTGGTTTAAGTCTGAGAAAAAAGTATAAATCAATACAATCATCCAAAAAAAAAAAAAGGATGATCAGTCAAAAAAGAACACTTTATTCATTACCTAGTTAAGATGTAAGACATTAAACTGAACTGGATCCTTCATAGAAAGTACACCCAAATAATTAAAGGAAGAGTTAATTTAGAAGTTCCCACATTGAGTCACTCTCCTAGGGAGTTTGAATTTGTTTTGTATTTTTGTCTTTTTAAAAAAATCAGCCATTCTAATTTCCAGCCATTCTGCACTCCCCAGATAGAGAAATTTGAATCTTGGTAACATTTCCCTATAAATTTAAATGCATAAAATTATTTTTAAACCAAAAATTAAGAAAATATCACCTCCAGGAGAAAATTTTATGAGTATTAAGGAGAAAAACTAATTAAAGTATCTGTTAATATAAATAAACCTTTTGTTATCTTCAGAGAACAAAATTAAACAGAGACATAGTTTTTAGCCTGGCTAATGTGATTAACAAGATAGTGAAAACAAAGTAGGAAAATTTTTAAGTATCAAGTTTTATCATTTTGATGGATGAACACTGCAAGTAATCAACAATTCAGAGAAAAGTGTTTTTAAAAGTTTTTGCAAGAATCATCTAATGTAAGCGTACACAAATTCTATTAAAAGTACATATAACAGTAGTGGTGTGGGAAGAGGTGTCAAAGATAATATAAGACCTAAACAAGTGACTTACAAGTTAAAACACATACTTATTTTCTTAGTTAAAGTGGATTTTGCCTTTTACTACTGTGAAAAATTGGGGCAAATTTTACAGCATTTTTGAAATATTCAACAGCCCTTTTTAAAAATGTGATTTTGGAAAACCACAGCAAAGAATATGCACTCAGTAAATGTTTTTAAGAATTAAACTGAAATGATTAATTCAGTACTACGCAGACCAGGTGACAAAGAACAGAGGCTATTTTAAAGGTAATTCATGCTGAAAAACAAATGGTTGAAGAAACGGGAGCTTGTATTACAATCTATTAAACCTCCAGTGCATCAATATGATAGGGTAATAATATCTCTATCAGCATAAATTTAGGCCTTTTATATTTACCTGAGAAGAAAAATACAGGAGGCTGTTAGTGGCTAAGTATGTGAGCAATAATTCATAAGTACGCCTAATCCCTACATAGCACTGGATCATCTTAGGTGGATGGTTTCAACATCCTAGGTAGGAAAGGACCAATATTAAATTTATAAAGATGCTATGAGACAAGCTGAACTAAGGTAACACATTCTTAGAGAAAAAAATTTTTAATAAAGAGAAAATAATTTAGTTGTAATCTGCAGACTGGACCTGAACTGATGTTATTAAAGATAAACAAATAATTATTATCTCCCTAATACTGTTCCCATTTTAAATCTCCCTAATATTGTTTCCATTTTAAATCAAGAACTCAGATTTTGTGCCCAGCTAAAATCCTGAATTTCCCAGGGTTTCATCTGGTTCTAATGGACCATGAAAAAAAGTTCTGTGCAATGAGCTTTTAGGGAAAACAAGGTTATCTTTAAAAGCAATAGGAACTGCCTTTGCCCTGAGCATCATGTTTAAGCCACACTTTTTTAAATTTTCTTACCTGCAGCCATAAGTCATCCCTAACCCAAACAGGGGTCTGACATCTTACAAGCGATTTACTGTTATGAAATAGGATGTCGTTTCAAATTACATGAAAATAAACCAGCACATATAAGCTAACTAGCATAATAAACTTTTAAAGCTGACAGTAGCAGTATCTTAATGGAGCAGAATTCCCAAGGACTACAAAATGAAGCTTTGTTTTCTCTTTCTCATGAATGCAGGTGTCACAATAAACTCTTTCTAGCCTGACTCAGAGAACTTCCCTGGTCAAACCGAGATGGTTACCTAAAAATAAATAAATAAATAAACTATTCATGAAGCCAAGTAACAACTTGGATGGGGTAGGGGAGGAATCTAGGTTTCAATATAACTAACCAGCTTGTAAGGAATATTAAAATATTTTACCTGGCCTGTGGTTACTTATTGAATAAAAGGCAAAATATGCTTTAAAAGGGCTTCCCAGGTGGTGCTAGTGGTAAAGAATCTGCCTGCCAACACAGGAAACATAAGAGATGTGGGTTTGATCCCTGGGTCAGGAAGATCCCCTAGAGGAGGAAATGGCAACCCACTCCAGCATTCTTGCTTGGAGAATCCCACGGACAGAGCTATCCTGGCAGGCTACAGTCCATGGGATCACAGAGTCGAACACAACTGAAACGACTTGCTGCTGCTAAGTCACTTCAGTCGTGTCCGACTCTGTGTGACCCCATAGACGGTAGCCCACCAGGCTCCCCCGTCCCTGGGATTCTCCAGGCAAGAACACTGGAGTGGGTTGCCATTTCCTTCTCCAATGAAACGACTTAGACATGTTTTAAAATGAAACTTAATTGAACAAAGCTTAATAGAAAGTTTTCTTTGATAGAAAACTTTCTTTAATAAAAGCGTATGTCTAATGGATTAGATCAGCTTAGATTAAGGCACTGTCATTTAGACAGTAACTCCTTGTCAGGTTACTTTCTGGCGACAACATGACCAAGTCACTGCTTACTTTTCAAATCACTTATGGCACAAACTGAATCACCTCTTGGCACAAATTAAACCACTTCCAACACAACCTTAAAACACTGAAACCTGCAACCTGAAGCTTCTTCAACTTAATTCTGTATCTCTCATTGTCTAGTCTGCCAAATGTCTCCCTACATCCATGGGGGAGGTTAGAGGATTTGTTAATTTTGAATATCCACTGATTCTTATTTTGATTTTTCTGGGATAATGATTATGCTCTTTGAAAAGAGTATATAAGGTTTAAAGGACAACAGGACAAACTTCTAAACACACCACATGAGGTTATAACAGAAAAACATAAACATCCCTCATGCTTTATTAAGTGAAGATCATCCATATTTGAGTTTTTACCTGGGAGTAAAACTCCTCCAAAAGATTGTGCCTTTTAACCTACACCAATGTCCAGTTTTGGGGTTATTTTTCAAAATTATTTTAGCCAAAAATAATATTCAGATTTTCCATTTTCCACAGGGCACATCCTGAAAAAGTATTTTTATTTATAGCATTATACATAAAACCTATAAATATTCTGAACAGTACGGGTTTGATATGTCTGAAGGTTTTTTTTTTTTTTAACTTATATTCACAAGATCTTCCAGGAGAAATATACGACAATGAAGTTAAACTTCAGCTAACCTTCTAGACATAACTCTTAGGTACTCCCAGATTTACTAGTGATCAATTCTCCACACTTGTGAAAAACGTAGAATAGTCTCTGACACTTTGATATACAAATTCCACTTTTAAAATTACGATGTTCACAGAGTTGCTGGAAAGAATAGACTTCTTCATTTGTGAGAAGTAGAGAATAGAGAAAAGGTAACAAGGGAATTTTTTAACATGTGTTTTCTGGACAGCAGGCAAGCAACCAGTTATTTCTGGAACTCTCTCATTGCATTAAAATATCACAGAGCCAAATTCTGCCCTCAAATGATTTTTCTTAAACTTATTTGAGTCCATATGTTTCTAGAAGCTGAATTTGCTTCAGGTCTAATCTTGCTGTTATTACACAGACAGAATCTCCATGAAATTGAATTTTTGTTTATGTAAGAACAGTATATTTGAATATTTCCTGAAGCAAAATGTGGGCAAAGACTGTGAAGAATTAGGGTTAGTGGAAAATAAATTGCAGATCATCAAAACATCTCTGAACTGACTAATTTTTCTTACAAGATTTCTCCTTTACTTGGAGAATGTTTTTTTCTTCTTTTACAGAAGGACATGTGAGAACACAGAAAGGAGTACCTAGAGGATTTTTATTTAAAAGTATCTCTTAAAAAATTAACAATGTCCCTTACAATTTCTTTTAAAAATGTTTTTATCTCCATTTAGTTAGTAAATAAAATACAAATTTCTATGCAAAGCATCATCAGTGCAAAATAAGGAAGAAGAAAATGTAGACTGTAAGTAATTCTGCTTAAAATTGTTATTTTTTCATAGTCTGGTTGCCAATTTAATACCATATGGCCATTAATTGTGCAGTATAAAGTAAAATATTATGTGCTTTTCTGTATAATTAATGAATCTTAAATTCAAGAATTTAAAAGAGGCAAAAATTATTCCACCAGATTCCAGACATTCAGGAACCTCTATATAATATCACAAATCTTCTTTTAAAGTTTCTGAACATTTGTCATTTTCCTGTAAAGCTATATTCATCTTCATACCAAAAGTACCTGTTTCATTTTTCAGATAATAAGGGGGGAAAAAAAACCTCTCCTACATCTGCACAAAATATGTCTATCCTCATTAGATTCATTTTTTTCAATTAAATTCAAGTTTCTCTGTCCAAAAAGCATAAATCTGGGTATTGATTTAACTATAAACTCATGAAACTCCCGGTAGTCTTCTAAAACCATTTTACTTGGATGAGCATATAAGCTTTTAAAATATCAAGTTATTCCAGTATTTAATACACATAACTGCTTCCAGAGGGCTAAAGGCAATAAGGCACAGCTGCCCATTCCATTTGAGGAACAACTAGACTGCTCGCCAGTGTCTCACTACTTTGTTGTTTTTTTTTTAAAGCGTTTGCTTCTATTTTATTCAGTATGAGTTTGATACCTTCTGAACATGAACCATATCACCAGCAGCCAAAATCAATAACCTATCTAATCACGGCCCTATAAACTAACAACAGACCCTCGGTGCTCTGTTCCTATAAAATGTAGTTCATTCTAAGTCTTTCCTTCCAAACCAGTCTAACTCTAAATTTATTATCCTCTACTGACAAGGTTAGAGCATTGTCTACCCTAGACTTCTAGAAAGACCCTTTTGGGGAGAAAATCAATTACGTCTTGAAAAGAAAAAAAAAAAGACCTCTCTGAAATTTTTTACTTTGCTTCTTTTTTTTTTTTTTTTTGAGAGCAAGGAATCTTCTCCATGAAACTTTCATACAGCAAGCAGCTACTTCTTTTCAAATAAAAATCATGTGTAAATATTTCACAGACATGTCTCTACTGTGAATTGCACAATATGAAAAGGAGATGTTAAAGAAATATTTCCCTAAATCAAACCAAATAAGAATATAAACATTTTCCTAAATCCATGAAGTTTTGAAGTCTAAGCCACAAATTCTCCTTGTATAAAACATCATATGTTTTTCTGATATCCTGTAAGCTGTGGCTGAATAGCCTTCTCTCAATGAGTTCATAATGTATCTGATACTCATGTTTACTTTAAGCTTCTTCAAATGATATTTTCCATCTTAAAAACTGAGAAGGATTTTTGCCTTGAAAGATTATTCATAGGTAGCAATATAAGCAAAACCAAAAGTTTATCCAAATTTTCTTTTCTCCCCTAGATCTGTGACATTAAACACATGTGTGCAAAAACCCTTCAGATGATAGTGATTTTCCTTTTATATTTTAGGTATTTAATGACTCTTTCTCCTCACTTTCACTTTCTCCTCAGTTAGATACACACAGCTACTGAACTGGATGGAGACCAGCAAACTCAGAAAACAGCTAGAAAACTTGAATCAAATGTCAGCAAAGACACTGGTATGAATTCCACATGTAACCCATTGTTTCGTGATAAAATATAATCAACAACTCCCTTTAGAATAGTGTATGAAATTAAAATTCACTTTAAATATAACAAGAAAAGTGCTAATAAACTAATGGACAAGCAGAAATGATACTATCTATTGAGAATACTCTTTTAAGTAAGCCAAATGTTAGAAAAGAGAGGCCATAAATAAGTATTGATATGAAAACATTAATGCTGATGTTGGCTACCAACACCAGGTCTAACAGCATTCTTATCTGCACTCATTGATTTTACCAGCTTGTGTTCTTTCAGGATCTACTGATGGCCCCATATATCAAAGAGCTAATCCCTTCTGTTGCTTTTGTTTACTGGCTTTACATCTATTCTCAGCTTTAGTGCCAAGACATGCTTTCAGCGAAAACTTACCACAGTCCAGTTTATAAGCATGTGACTCCTCCTGATGGTATAATCTCTATGTGCTGCGTTTCTTTACAAGATGCCACATGCCACTTCTGACCCATGCTCCACAGGTTCTGAGTTGTTTTGACAATAGGAGTGATGGATGGTCCTTATCTACTACCACTTTCTCCTTAGTTCCCTTAGGACTAAGTACACATCCAACACAGCAGCTGGAGGAAGAACGATCTGTGGCTGGGAAATACTGAAAACCACTAGCTTGTATGATGACTGAATCTGTGCCCTTGAACTTTTCAAGCCTTTTAACTAATACTCTAACCAAGATATCCAACGATAGAATAGGGAGGCATGAGAATACTCTTTCCCCTCAGTTCAGAATACATGAGTCTTACATGGAGGGTTCCCAGGTAACTCAGTGGTAAAGCATTCCCCTGCCAATACAGGAGACCTGCGTCCGATTCCTAGGTCAGGAAGATCCCCTGGAGGAGGAAATGGCAACCCACTCTATCATTATTGCCTGGAAAATTCCATGGACAGAGGAGTCTGGTGAACTACAGTCTATAGGGCTGCAAAGAGTTGGACACAACTGAGTGACTGAGCACACAGCTTTAAACATAGAAATGCTTTATTTTTCACTACTTAAAACTGCTTCAGTAAGGATGGTGGTGTTCACTGTGAGTATGTCTCTCCAAGATTTGAAACCATCATCTTTTTCACATTCAGAAGGAGTTCAAAATCAATACTTTACCCGCTCTCATTACGGGTTGTGCAAGTGATCCTTCGAAATCAGTGATAAGATGACATTAGCACCACGTACAATGACCACAGGCTTCTTCCAGCATGAAGTCTATCACTGCAGCCATCTCCAGCACGGCCCATTACCATGAAAGATTTAGCAGCCAGAGTGTCATAATGCAGTCAGTGCTGATGTTCATCTGGATCCGTGATGCCCATTTGTTCCTTTAATGCTCTTTATGCTGGCAAGAAAGCTGATGCCATTTTGTTGACCAAATATCCAAAAGACAAGTAGGAGAAAATCCAGTTTCCTTTAGAGGAAATTGAAGGGAGAACACTGGCCATATTTTTCCCAGCTCGATCTCTTAGTCACCATGTTCTTATAGGCATTTTACTATATTTATATTGTTCAAAAGACAGTATATCACTCACCATGTCAAAGACTGTGAAAATATAGACTCAATTGCATTTTGAAAATCTTGCATTAAGGCATGGCCTTTATTTTCAGGTATAACATATCACAAGATTATTTGTCAATATTAGAAGATGCTAGAATTCTGCTCAGGTGTTATTTAAATACAAAAATTAACAACTATATATTCTATACCTATTACTGTGTAGCAAATAATAAGCATGTTTCCACCAATATGCCTATTTAATATTTATTAGCTAACTACAGCTTTATATGTAAGGATATAGAACTGTAATCTCCAACACAGTCGCTAATAGCCACCTGTAACTACGGAGAACTTGAAATGTGACTATTCCAAGTTGAGATATGTTGTAAGTATAAAATACACCCCAGGTTTCAAAGAGTAAATACAAAAAGAAGAGAGAATGTTCATGTGGATGACATGTGGATTTGATAATATTTTGGATATGATGGGTTAAATAAAATTAAAATATGGGTTAAATATTATTAAAACTAATTTTACTTGTATTTTTTTACATTTCTCATGGAACTACTAGAAAATTTTAGTTACATACATAGTTTACATTTAAGGCTCACCCCGTATTTCTGTTGGACAGGGTTTATATAGAAGATACGTCTGGATCAGAGATCTACTAAAGCAAAATATATCCATAAAATACAACAATTTCTAGCCTTACTTATTTCCAGTATTCTCTTTCTCTGGAGGAAAAGGAAGAAAAGATCTGTTAAGACATTTATTGTACAAACTTTGAACCTTAATGATCTAGAATGTACTAATTTGCTCTAGGTAAAAATTTCGTGCTAAAGATTAGATAAGAAAATTGCCACTTTTTAAATTGTCACAGCCAATTTTGACAAGTTTGGAATAAAAGGGAACTTCCTTAACATGATAAAACAGATCTATGAAAAACTTACAATGACTATCATGCCTAACTGTGAGCGAATGAAAGAACTGTCCTAAGATTGGAAACAAGGTATAATTGCTTTCTCATCACTTCTTTTCAGTGTAGTACTAGAAGTTCTGTAAAAGTGAAAGTCGCTCAGCTGGGTCTGCCTCTTTGCAACCCCATGGACTTGTAGCCTGCCAGGCTCCTCTATCCATGGAATTCAGGCCAGAACACTGGAGTGGGCAGCCCTTCCCTTATCTGGGGGCGCTTCTCAACCTGGGGATGGAACCCAGGTCTCCCACACTGCAGGTGGATTCTCTACCATCTGAGCCACCAGAGAAGCCCAAGAATACTAGAGTGGATAGCCTATCCCTTCTCCAGTGGATCTTCCTGACCCGGAATCCAACCAGGGTCTCCTGCATTGCAGGTAGATTCTTTACCAGCTGAGCTACCAGGGAATTTCTCAACAATTCAGTTAAGAAAAAGAAATTAAAGTCCTCTATATTGGAAAGAAGAACTAAAACTGTCTGTATTTGCAGATGATATGTCCTGTGTATATAAAATCTGCAAGAATCCACACATACAACAAATCTTTTTAGAATTAACAAATAGATGTATCAAGGTCACAAGATATATGATCAATATACAAGAATTAATTATATTTCCATATACAATGAAATCCAAAAATAAAATTAAGACTAACTTGTTTGTATAGCAGACCTTTATTTCATAACATATACAAAAATTAACTTGAAACATCCAAATGTATCATAAACATAAAGAGCTAAAATAATACAACTTTTAGAAGAAAAGAGAAAAACTTCAAGACTTTGACTTAGGCAAAAAATTCTTAGATATGACATCAGAAACATGATCCATGTAAAAATAATGATAAATTATACTTCCAAAATTCAAAATATTTGTGTTTCATGAGATTTCATCAAGAAAATGAATAGACAAGCAACAGACTGAGATAAAATATTTGCTAAACATTTATCTTACCAAGGACTTATATCCAGAACATACAAGGAACTCTTGCACTCAAAAATAAGACAAACAACTCTATCAAAAATGGCCCAAAGATTTCAATAGACATTTCATCAAAGAAGATATACAGATGGACAATAAGCATATTAAAAATGCTCAGCATTATTTTTCATTGGGAACGTACAAATAAAAATCATAATGTGATATTATACTCACTTGAATTTTATACACACTAGTTCAGTTCAGTCACTCATTCATGTCCGACTCTTTACGAACCCATGAACTGCAGCACACCAGGCCTCCCTGTCCATCACCAACTCCCAGAGTTCACTCAGACTCACGTCCATCGAGTTAGTGATGCCATCCAGCCATCTCATCCTCTGTCGTCCCCACTCCTCCTGCCCCGAATCCCTCCCAGCATCAGTCTTTCCCAAAGAGTCAACTCTTCGCATGAGGTGGCCAAAGTACTGGAGTTTCAGCTTCAGCATCATTCCTTCCAAAGAAATCTCAGGGCTGATCTCCTTCAGAATGGATTGGTTGGATCTCCTTGCAGTCCAAGGGACTCTCAAGAGTCTTCTCCAACACCACAGTTCAAAAGCATCAATTCTTCGGTGCTCAACCTTCTTCACAGTCCAACTCTCACATCCATACATGACCACAGGAAAAACCATAGCCTTGACTAGATGGACCTTAGTCGGCAAAGTAATGTCTCTGCTTTTGAATATGCTATCTAGGTTGGTCATAACTTTACTTCCAAGGAGTAAGCGTCTTTTAATTTCATGGCTGCAGTCACCACCTGCAGTGATTTTGGAGCCCCAAAAAATAAAGTCTGACACTAAGTCTTCTCTTGTGTTGTTGGAAGAGGGTGTTTGCTATGACCGGCTGCGACCAGCACACTAAGCGTGGGCAGCTGCGACAGGCGCACTAAACACGGCCAAGAGGAGCTACCCCATGTCCGAGGTTAGGGGCAGAAGCCAGGAGGACCCCATGCCTGAAGGGTGGCAGCCAAGAGGAGTTACCCCACATCCGAGGTCAGGGGCAGCGGCCGAAAGTGCCAGGCTGTGATGGCGCAGGAGGGCCTAGAGGAGCTATCCCACATTGAAGGTCAGGAAGAGTGGTGGTGAGGAGATACCCTTCGTCCAAGGTAAGGAGCAGCAGCTGTGCTTTGCTGGAGCAGCCATGAAGAGGTACCCCACGGCCAAGGTAAGAGAAACCCAAGTAAAATGGTAGATGTTGCGAGAGGGCATCAGAGGGCAGACACACTGAAACCATACTCACGGAAAACTAGTCAATCTAATCACACTAGGACCACAGCCTTGTCTAACTCAATGAAACTAAGCCATGCCCAAGATGGGGGCAACCCAAGATGGGCGGGTCATGGTGGAGAGGTCTGACAGAACGTGGTCCACTGGAGAAGGGAATGGCAAACCACTTCAGTATTCTTGGCTTGAGAACCCCATGAACAGTATGAAAAGGCAAAATGATAGGATACTGAAAGAGGAACTCCCCAGGTCAGTAGGTGCCCAACACGTTACTGGAGATCAGTGGAGAAATAACTCTAGAAAGAATGAAGGGATGGAGCCCAAGCAAAAACAATACCCAGCTGTGGATGTGACTGGTGATAGAAGCAAGGTCTGATGCTGTAAAGAGCAATATTGTATAGGAACCTGGAATGTCAGCTCCATGAACCAAGGCAAATTGGAAGTGGTCAAACAAGAGATGACAAGGGTGAACGTCGACATTCTAGGAATCAGCGAACTAAAATGGACTGGAATGGGTGAATTTAACTCAGATGACCATTATATCTACTACTGCGGGCAGGAATCCCTCAGAAGAAATGGAGTAGCCATCATGGTCAACAAAAGAGTCCGAAATGCAGTACTTGGATCAATTTCAAAAACGACAGAATGATCTCTGTTCGTTTCCAAGGCAAACCATTCAATATCACAGTAATCCAAGTCTATGCCCCAACCAGTAATGCTGAAGAAGCTGAAGTTGAATGGTTCTATGAAGACGTACAAGACCTTTAGAACTAACACTCAAAAATGATGTCCTTTTCATTATAGGGGACTGGAATGCAAAAGTAGGAAGTCAAGAAACACCTGGAGTAACAGGCAAATTTGGCCTTGGAATGTGGAATGAAGCAGGGCAAAGACTAATAGAGTTTCGCCAAGAAAATGCACTGGTCATAGCAAAAATGCACACTAGAATGGCCATAATAATAAAAAAAAGACAATAATACTGGGGAAAATGTGGAGAAACTGGAACCTGCATACACTGCTGACATAAATGAAAAATGGTACAATCACTTTGGAAAACAGTTTAGAAGTTCCTCAAAATGGTAAATAGTTACGCAATAATCCAGAAATTCCACTCCTAAGTATACATCCAAGAGAAATGAAAATAATGTATATCCACACAAAAGCTTATACATGAAAGTTCTTAGCAGCATTATTCCTAATAGCCAAAATTTGTAAATATATAAATGTTCATCAACTGGTGACTGATTTCACGAGTAAAATGTGTTTTGCCCTTATGATGGACAATTATTAAGCAATAGAAAGCAATGAAATATAGACACATGCCACAACATCGACAAAACAAAAAAAAAAAATTATGCTCAAAGAAATCTGCTACAAAAGGCCACATATTATGTGATTATACCACATATTATGTGATTATATGATTAAATTACATGGTTGCATTTATATGTAGTGTTCAGAAAAGACAAAACTATAAAAACAGAAAGCAGATTAGTGGTCTATAGGGATGAGAGGAGGAGCAGGGTGAGAGATGGATTAACAGTAAATGCACAAGAGGGACCATAAAGGGATGCTAAAGAGTCTTCTAAACCTTGTTTATAGTGATGGCTGCACAGCTTGGTAAATTTACTAAAAATCTATGGACTAGTACCCTGGAGAAAGGTGAAATACCTGAAATGCCAAATTAAAAAAAATTAAATCTTATAATCTGTCACTTAAAACACTACAAAGTCTCGCTTCATCCTACCCAGGATAATAGAAAAAAAAAAAAAAATTTTTGTTGGGTATGAGTGTGGACTCTAGAATCAAAGAGATATGGCTTCAAATCTCACTCTACTACTTACTAGCTGTGCGACTTGAGTGATTTCATCTCTCTGAGACTTACACTTTTCATCTACAAAATAGAGTTAATAATGGTGTCTCCTTGCCAGATCATGGTGACAATTAGAGGCAAGGCATGCTATGAAGGAGATCAACCCTGGGATTTCTTTGGAAGGAATGATGCTAAAGCTGAAACTCCAATACTTTGGCCACCTCATGAGAAGAGATGACTCATTGGAAAAGACTCTGATGCTGGGAGGGGTTGGGGGCAGGAGGAGAAGGGGACGACCGAGGATGAGATGGCTGGATGGCATCACAGACTCGATGGACGTGAGTCTGAGTGACCTCCGGGAGATGGTGATGAACAGGGAGGGCTGGCGTGCTGAGATTCATGGGGTCACAAAGAGTCAGACACGACTGAGCAACCGAACTGAACTGAACTGAACATGCAAAGCGCTGAGCAAAGTTGGGCACAAAGTGCTCACTGACTGGTAGCTAGAATTATTAGCTACATCTCCAAATTATTTGGGAGAGGTAATGGCATCCCACTCCAGTCCTCTTGCCTGGAAAATCCCATGGACAGAGGAGCCTGGTAAGCTGCAGTCCATGGGGTCACGGAGAGTTGGACACGACTGAGTGACTTCACTTTCACACATTGGAGAAGGAAATGGCAACCCACTCCAGTGTTCTTGCCTGGAGAATCCCAGAGACAGAGGAGCCTAGTGGGCTGCCGTCTACGGGGTCACACAGAGTCAGACATGACTGAAGCAACTTAGCAGCAGCAGCAGCCAAATTATTTCCATGCTCTTCCAAAATGAGCTCAGCTTTAGCTCCTTTGGTTTAGGAACTTCCCTTAGGCATTCCTAATTGTCATATTGTATTATTATAATTTTCTTCACTAAAGATTGCTACCCCTCCTGCCCCCCCAAAAGTACTTATTCTTCCAGCTCCACTAATTCCTATAGAGCATTCCATTCCACTAGGGATACTGTTCTCCTAAACTCTTCTCTTTGTACATACATCTCCTTTGTCTACGTACAACTCCTGTGATTCAGAAGCACAGAATCACATGACTGCCACCTGTATTTTCTTGAGTGTATAATCTGACTCCTGTGCTACCATACTCCCCTGCTGCCTGAAGCCATGGACGATATCTTGGGATTTTTGTCTGGCAAGTTGAGATGAAACTTCAATCCTTCTGTACCACACTTCCAGATAGCCACAGTGACATGTGGTTTGATATCATTATTATCCTGCATCATGATTCAGTTTTTATGAGAATACATTTACATGAAGAAGTGCTCAATGACTGCAGAATAAAAAAATAAGCTTAAGAAAGGTAAAAGTCCCATAAAACAGATTCAAAGAAATTAACTAGGTTGTTCTATCTTCTTTGGCTGCTAGACAAAGACCCAAATCTACTGCTTATTACTCTGTTTTCAAAATGTTCACACCCAAGAAATGGACTCAGTAAAAACAGATAAGCACAGGAGTTTAGGTGTGTCACCTTCCTAAATTATAAAGAAATGCCAACTCTCTATATATACTGCAAACACAAGGTAGTGTTTTTCTGAATAAAGCAATGCATGACATCACAATTAGTCTTCCTTAATAACAACTTAGCAACTCTCAATTTCTGAAAAACAGAATCAGACATTGTAGAAAAATTTCCCCTTATTTTACCTCCTATAGTTCTTTCACACAAAAAAATATCAGACATTTTCCAAGAATTTAAACATCAAAATCTCAACCAAAAGACCTGTCTTTATCAAAAGAAATAACTGCTCTTGCTAAGATCTTCATTCTTCAGAAGATTTCTAAATTGCCCCCTTCCTTTTTAAAAAATACATTAGAATAGATAATGACCTACATCCTTCCACTTTTGTCACTTTTGATGGGATCTTCTCTTTTCGGCTTCATTCGTTACTCGTGTCTCTATCAAAATACCACTTACTAAAATTTCTCACAAAATTTCTGGTGGAACTAGTTGGAGGCTGGGAGCAGCATTTTCCTGGCCTTGCATGAATGCTGACCATGTGTGCAACCTGAGGTAAAAATCTCTCAAAAATACAGGGAGGTGGTCCAGTGGTTGGGAACCTGCCTTCCAAAGCAGGGGATTCAGGTTCGATCCCTGGTTGGGAAACTAAGATCCCACAAACCATGTGGCCACTAAGCCTATGCACCACAGTGAAGAGCCAGAGTGCTGCAACCAGGACCCAGTGCAGCCATAAAAAAATGCCTTATACACAGGGATCAAAATACCCAACCCACCTACCGCAAAGGCGTGCTCAGAGAATAAATGAGACTGCAAGCATGAAAACCCTTCAGTGATTTTTAAAACTCAAAATCATCATGACGATCATTAAATTTCTTCCTTGGCTCTGAAGGGGTGGAACCCACCAGAGACAAATCCCCACCTGACCCCTGTAATTCAAAGGAACCACTGACTGGATTAGTAGATTCAATCTTTTCTTTTATTCATTAAATAGAGCAACAGCCATCACACATTAAACCTGGATCTTTCTGTTTCGAAGGAGGCAGAGATTTGAGGCAAAAGGTTTATTTTGATCTTGGCTCCAGTACTTAAAGCTTTGGCAGTCTGGCCAGTGTCCTCATCTGCAAAATGGGAGTGCATATCAAAGGTTATACAAACCCTTGAGTGCTACTCAGATGTAAATGCTTATCAAATATTTAGTAACTATGTTTCAAAAAAAAATACATGTTCAATATTTGAAGAGCTCTAACACCTATTAGTTCTATTCTTTATTCCACTGTGTCATTCTAAATAAGTTCTCTCCTGCGTTCTATCCTGAGCAAGAAATGAATTTTCAGAACTGATTAGCTTTGTAGGAACATAGAGAGAGATTTACAAATACACCAAATTTGAAATGTGATTTCTTGAATAACTTGCCTGTCATTATAACAGAATATGGGATAAAGGGATAAAAAGAAAGCTTCATTACTGTCCAGACCAATTTGACTCTTGCAAAGCTAATTAAACATGTCTTGAGTATATAAAATATATCATCCTCAGATAACAGCATACTGTTAAGTTCTTCATCTTATTAAGAGCTTGCATTAAGGCTCCTTCAACATAAATTTTATACCCAGACAGGTACTATTTGAGAAACCTCACAATAGGAATGACCTAAATTAGGGTGACAGAGGCAAAAGATGGATCACCAGGGCCTGTCTCAACAAGAAGAGGAATGAGGATTCGATCTTACATTATTGTCCAATTCTAATGTGCTAACATTATCTTCTGAAAAAAGCTTCCTTCCTCAAGCCATCAGCCCCTCTGGGGCTCAGCTCAAGGTAAGGAATTTCACAACCCAGAGGACTAAACCCCATACCTCAGAGTCATAAAGTCAATGCTGAAAGACCCTTAGAGGTCCTTGAACTTAATCCTTTATAAATAAGAAAAAAGAGGCCCAAAGAGGTGACATGTCTGAAGTTATAGATTCTGATACACAGCACAGCATCTTTTTGAGAGAAAAGAAAGTTAATGTAAGATAGTCACCAGAATATATCTGAGTACTAAAAATAAAGCTTTAAAGATTAACCAATGACTATGAGTCTGTTTCTGCTTTATAGATAGGTTCATTTTTCAGACTTGTAGTTGCCAAGGGGGCAGGGGGAAGGGAGAATGATAGACTGAGAGTTTGAGGTGGTTAAGTGCAAATTATTATGTTTAGAATGGATAAATAACAAGATCTCACTGTACAGCATAGGAACCAAACTCGATATCCTGAGATAAACCATAATGGAAAAGACTATCAAAAAAGAATATATATAATATGTGTATAAATGAGTCACTTTGATATAAGGCAGAGATAGGCACAACATGGTAAATCAACTATACTTCAACAAAAATATTAATCAATGGATTTCATCAACTGATCTGATGAGCCCATGGCTCTTACTTTCTATTATCTCCGTGACTGTCCTAAGGCACCACCCTGGCTCATGTGTGAGCCCTAACATTTGGATATAGTCTCTGCAACACATTGTTTCCTCCAGCCTATATTTAAATACCCTTTTTTTCTCTGGCATGAATGTCCCCATTTTGGGGTGCTCCCTCTCCAAGAACCAAAACTGAACCCAAAGTTAAGAAGAGCAGCACGACTTACAATCAGAGGCTAAAACGGATATTTTACCACAATAAAAAAATGCCAAAAGATTTTCTTTTAATCACAGGCATATAAATATACACTGTTTTCCCTGATAAGATTATCTTCAGGCTATTAAAAGCCTTTTTATATTCTTTCTTCTCTTTCATGTTCCCCAGATGTAGGCTATAGTACAATGGGAAATTGACCCAACCACAAAAGTCTTCCTCCGTAATCTCTGTTGCAGTGAATTGGAGCCATAGGAAATGCCCTATGACCTGAAGAGCTTCCCCAAAGAGCAACTCCTGAGCATTAATGGGTAAATTTTCAGTATCATGGTAAAGTTGCTATAGCGTTGACATTTGATTGATGCTATGACAGCTTTTTGTACCTTACATACTGTCAGTGCAACCATGTTAGGGACCACTTTTGACTTTGTAAAGCCATTTTTAAAAAGTTGGTAGGGGGGTGAGGATAAAAAAATACTTCACTGACATCCCAAGGGCATATATACTGATAGAATAATGACCCCCCTTTCAGGATCATTCCCTTGGGAGGGAAAAAAAAAAGTGAGTGTACCTCAGCAGGAAGCAGCCAGAGAGACACTGCGCCCCTTGTCCTATATCAAAAAGGCCAGGATGAGAGGTCGGGCATGTTCCCAATCGAGAAGTCCCACGGAAAGTCCTGGAACCCAGCTAAGGCCCAATCAGGAACCGGGGGCGGGTCGACCCTTCGAAGGAGATTGGCGCCATGACCTGGCCCAATCAGATACCGACAGGGGACCCTCAAACACCAATCTCCGTTTCAGCCCGTACAAACTACCCAATAGAAGAGAAAACTGGTTAACGCAGGAACTCTGAATATAAAACCCCAGCCCTACCCCCACTCTTTGCAGACTCCCTTCCCCCACTCGCCCACGCTGGGGAGTTCTGCCCGAGAGCGATCGCCCAATAAAGGCCTCTACCCACGGTCCTTAGAGGTGGCTCTTTCTTCCCGCTGCGATCTAACAGTAGTCAATGAAGCAGAAGTCGATGTTTTTCTGGAATTCCCTTGCTTTCCCTAAGACCCAGCGAATGTTGGCAATTTGACCTCTGGTTGCTCTGCCTTTTCTAAACCCAGCTTTATAATATGGTTTATTATATTATAATCCAGTTTATAATACAGGTATATTGAGTTTATGAAAAAACTCTGGAAGAATATATATCCATAAGGTCCCATGTATGTGTTTGGATTGTAAATAAATTTCATTCTGTTCCTCGTGCAAAAAAAAAAAAAAAAGATAAGTGTACATGTACACATATATATGTACACACACACATGCACACACACAACTTCTAAGGACACTGCGATTCTAGGGATCTACAATTCCTTCAGATTCATTAAAAGGCCAATGACTTTGCATACATTTATGGTCTGTAAGAGACACTTTTGCTGAAATTAAAAAAAAAAAAAAAAAAGGTGAGTGTACATGTACACATATATATGTACACACACACATGCACACACACAACTTCTAAGGACACTGCGATTCTAGGGATCTACAATTCCTTCAGATTCATTAAAAGGCCAATGACTTTGCATACATTTATGGTCTGTAAGAGACACTTTTGCTGAAATTCAATTGTAACTGTGAATGCTTCAGACCAGATACAATTTTAACATTTTCTGCTACTGGAGTGGGAAGACCAAATAGCTATTTCAAATTCACATTTCCCTTTTCCAATTGAACGTGTCACTCCCCCTGGAACGGCCGTATGCCACAATACCTCTAGCTTTCCAATTCATTTTCACTGGAAAAATCTAAACATGAAGCAATCCCTTCTACTCTACCAGTCACCGAGGTTCCCCTTAGGGTGTTTTTGTGTTGAAAGAAGTCACTGAGTATCAGACTGATAGCTTTTTGTCTTCCGAAGCTCATTGACTAAGAAAATAATACACATAAAGACAGCCTATTCCAACAATATCCCAAGGGGAAAATAGTCCATTGCCACCCACTTTTAGTGATGGTTTAGAAAGGGTTAGAGAGTTTTACCTTGGGGGTCTACAGAAGATAACAGGCCAGTACTCTATGTTTGAGGGAAAAGAAGAAGAAGAAGAAGAACAAACAGAGCCTCTTTAGGAAATGTAGAAAATATTCACTGTCACTTCTGATTAGAAGAGAGTTGGGGAAAAAGATACCTAAGTAATAGATATTTCACTGAATGTGTACAAGTGCTTTACAAATGAAACTCCAAAAACCAAAGGGGCATCAAATAACACTTAGGTATTCAAAGAACACAACCCATCCACACTTGCAGGGATTGTCAGTTCTCAAAACCATACACTTGAAATGGTAACTTTAAAATCTTCCCTCGAACTGTTTGATGACATTTGTTTCTTAATGTTATTGCCAACCAAGTGTTTAATTTCAATGCAGAAATATAAAATATGAAGGATAAACATATTTCTGCATCAGGTGCCATAACCGTATCTTATTTTATAAATATTTTCACTTTCACCTGCTTGAAAGCAGTATAATTAGGAAAAAGGCTCAGGAAGCCTGGAATTATATTTCTGTTTACAGTTTTATAAACACAGCTATATTTCCTTTCAGTGCTGTGATCTGCAGCTGTAAAACATCCTTAACACTATTAGTTAATAATCTGATTTTACTTACAAATGCTTCCTTCCTCCTCCACATCTAGTTCTTGAAAAATGTATTTGTACCTGTTTCAGAGAAACAGAAAAACAGTTCGCTCGTGTCCTGAAAGACAAAGTTTCCAGGCTTTGAGTTTAAAATGATGATAATATCAGGAAATATAGAAAACAATGAGTATATGAAGAAAAATAAACTATTTATTTGATTATATGATGGGAGTATAAGCAATTTTGTCTTAGATTTCTTTTATTTCAATATCATATTTTAAAGTTAAGTAAGACTTTTAAAAGAACAATCACAATACCACAAATTTACGTGGAATCTGTCCACTGACTGGGCTTCCCAGGTGGTGTTACTGGTAAATAATCTGCCAGACAATACAGGAGACATAAGAGATGCGAGGACGACCCTTGGGTTAGGAAGATCACCTGGAGAAGGGCAGGGCATCCCATTCCAGTACTCTTGTCTGGAGAATCCCCATGGACAGAGGAGCCTGGCAGGGTATCATCCATTGGGTTGCAAAGAGTCAGACACCACTGAAGCGACTTAGCACACACACACGCTGATCACAGACCAAGTGTTTTAATATCTTTTTATGTTCCAAAGACACCATCAAGATGAGCAGAGTAAAGACTATTGGCTCCATTTTATGGATGAGGACAATGAAGCTCTTAGAAACTGAACAATGAAGTTCAGGAAGGAGTTAAGGAAGGAACAATGAAGTTCAGGAAGCAATTGACATTGCTTTAGCCTGTCAATTCACAGGACAAATACCCATAAGTGGTTTCAATGGGAATCCCTATAACTCAGATGAACAGGGTTCTTCGCCCTGAGAGCGGCAATCATCTCCAGTATCCAGTTGCTTTCTGCACTCCTAGAACTAGCCTCATGGGACAGCACTCAGAGGTATCAACACCCCAAAGAATCCCACCCCTTTTAGCCCCCAAACGTCCCTCATCCAAGTTTCTGGATTTGAAAATCTCAACTTCCCTTTGTTCCTCCAGTCTGAGGGCTGACAGCTGCTTGCTGTACTTCCTTCTGAACCACCAGTCTTCCCATGCTGCTCTAGGAGTCCTCTCATACCTTCTCAACCAATTTCCTTTCTGAAATTCTCTGTTGCAATATAGAAAGTGGTTCTGCTTTCCTGACTGGACCCTAAGTAATACAGACAGGTTAACCACAAAATAAGAAGTACTGATTTATACATTTCTCTCTCAGTCTAATAACACAGAAAGTCTTGTTTTCAAGTCTAGCCTGACTCAAGAAAGTTAACATTTCATTCACATTGTTTTATTATTTTGAGTTCTTGGAGATTTGCTTCGTGTAAGCTTCAGTGGGAGAGCAGGTACACACCTGGTTTCTTGTGATTCAAGTTCCATTGCTAAATGGGCAGAAGGTTTTTCTCATGGACATTTTAGAGGAAACCTCCCCATCACTGAAATTAAAACAACAATACTGCACGCAGCTTACTTTCACTCCTGTCCTTTATAATTACCTCCAAATGTGTGTATTGCACCCAGGGCCACAAGGCAGGTAGTCCTATTTTGCCAGGAGAGTAAAAGGAATCTTGTAATCTATTACACCTTTAAACCACAGGCATTTGGGGCCAAGTTCAGAAACAAAGCCAAATATGGTTCAACTTTTCTAAGCCTCGGCTTCGTTTATATTTTGTTGTGCTTTAACTAACATCCTATTTCTAAGGATTTTAAGAGGTACGTGACACTTGGACAAGAACTGGTTCCAGCAAAATAATATTCTGATGAGTTAAGTGTAAATGAATCAGAAACATACAAACTATATTTCCCCTGAAACACACAGGGATTTAAAAGTTAATGGAAAAGTGCTGGCAACCCACATTTAGAGTTTTTATTGAAATCAGGATGTTTGAATAAACATTAGACATTCAAATAACTCAAACTGAAATGGGGTTCACCAATCCTTAATTAAACAGTGCTTTAAATGGTGAAGAAGCATGTCACATTCACATTTCAGACTTAAAGCTTTACTTGGCAGACATGCTTCTGGTTCAAGAAACCTCTGCAGTCATGTTATGGCAACCAACTGAGATATTAAAACAGACAGTGAAGTTTTAAACTCAGTTTGGCAAGCACCATGAGAAAACAACTACCAATTGGAACACTAAAAAAAAAAAAAAAAAAGGGTGTCAGGAGTGTAATAACGAAGTTTAGAAAGGAAGTTGGAGCCAGACACAGAATTTAGAAAGAATATGCCTTCTTAAATGGGCTAATAATGAGCTAATCATATAAGAAACTAGAGAGTGGTATGTGTCGAGGTTGCTCTTTTCTGTTTTTGATTGTAAGTTGAAGCTGCAAATCAAAATGGCTTGTAAGTTGGAAATGGACAGAAGTGTAATGGAATTTTAATTTCTCTGATGCCTAATGCTGGAATTAAGCTAGCAGTTGGCTAAGTGGACTTTCTCTGACCCACTGGTCAGCTTGTAACCACATAATATGAATTTCCAATGGATTAAAAATAACCCTTGGGGTTGTTCAGAGCCCTGTGTGAAATTAGTCAGAAGCAAAACTAATGATATCATAGATGCCAAACTTCAATATGTATCAGACAAACTTTAGTTTGCATCAGAATCATCTAGAAGGCATACTAGACCCTACCCTAAGAGTTTATAATTGAGGAAGTCTGGGTGGAGACCTACAATCTGCATTTTTAACAGACTCCCAGGTGAGAAGCTGATTCTGTTGGACTGGGCAATTCTCAGAAAGCCTCCAAAGCATACACGATGGCTAAGCCCCCTACTAACTGTGGAAGCAAGCACAGTAGTCCTTTATATGAGCACTTTCCATTATCATCCTAGAAAAGGGCTTCAGGCCTCTCCCTCTATTTTTCCCCTAAAACACCAGAGCTGCTTAAGGAATTTGCTAGAATATAAATAGATCAACCATTTTAAAACAAGATCATAAATATTTTCAAATGAGATGTGCACACCTATAAAAAAGATGTCTAAAATAAACAGAGTAATTCTTTCCATCCCACTTGACCTTATACTGGAGGCAAATTTTTCAGACATTCAGATTAGTCTGACAGATCAGCATCAGAACTATCAGACTGATTCATCTCTGAAATTATTGTGATTGCATCTGTTCTTTGTGAGAGACAAACTGATGCATAGTTTAGCCAATCTGCATTATTCCTCACCTTGCAACAATAGATGATTTGTCATCCTCTGGCTCCTGCTTACGTCACAGGATTGCAAATGAATTGACCACAGAAATCTAATGGAACATCTTACTTTCTGCAATAACCACTACAATAAACTTTGGGTAAGAGTTTTCATCCTTTGCTTGGGTGTCTTCAAGTACAGGAAACCAACCACCATTCATGGCAAAACACCTTTTCCTTTTTAGGGTGAAAGAACATGGTGGAGGCCGAATAACAGACTCCTGCCTCAATAGGAACACGTAATTTTCACTCTCAACAAACACCTCTTTCTCATTCTTTGCATCAAGTGGGCCTCCAGGTCCTTTTGTTGGTTTAACTGCTTTAATATCCACTACTTTTGTACAGGGGCTTCCCAGGTGGCTCAGTGGGCCCAGTGGGTAAAGAATCTGCCTGCAAAGCAAGAGATGCAGGAAATTTGGGTTTGATCCCTGGGTTGGGAAGATTCCCTGGAGGAGGGCATGGCAACACACTCCAGTATTCTTGCCTGGAGAATATCATGGACAAAGGAACCTGGCGGGCTATAGTCAATGGGATCTCAAGAGTCAGACACAATGGAAGCAACTGAGCACAAATGCATGTACCTTTGTACATATCTCGGATGTTGTCCCCATCTCCATGCTAATTTGCTTAATTAATCTGCCATAAAACTAACATTTTTAGTGTATACTACTATGAATTTTAACACCAGTAGAGACTTATGTAACCACGACCACAATCAAGATAGAGAACAGAGCCAAAGCCACAAGAACTTCCCAGTGCTTGTAATCACACCACTTCCTCACTCTTAACTTCTAATCTCTTCTCCAGACCAGCTTTGTCTGGTCAAGAATATTATAAACAAAATCATAGAATAAATGACCTTTTGAGATAGACTTCTTTCCCTTGGGATAATGCTATTGAGATTCACACAAATGGTTACATGCTGTCAATAGTCTGTACACTCTATGACTGAGGAGTATTCCAGTGTATCGTTTTACCACAGTTCATTTATCCATTAACCTACTGAACATCTAGATTCTTCCTATCTTGGGTGATCATGCATAGATCTGTCATAAAAGCCCATGTATAGTTTTTTGTATGAGTCTTCTTCCATTTTATGGATTCTCTTTTGCTGTAATGTCTAAAAACTCTTTGACTAACCCTAGTTCAGAAAGTTTTCTGCTGAACGTTTTATAATTCTACACTTAAATCTATGATCCATTTTGAGTTAATATTTGTATATGATGTGAAGTTAAAGTCAAGGTTTACATTTTTGAATATAGATGTTTCATTTTTCCAATACCTTTCGCTTAAAAGATTGTCCTTTCTCTAAAGAATTGCTTTTACACCTTTAAAAAAATCAACTGGCATACTTGTATTGATTTCCTTCTGGACTCTATCTTATTTATCTATGTGTGATCCATGAGCCAATAACACACCATCTTGATTATTCCAACTCTCTAAAAAGTTCTAACTGGATAGAGTGATTCTTCCAACCTTACTCTTTTTTTCAAAACTGTTTCTGTCTATTCTAGATCCTTTACTTTTTTGTAAAAAAGTTATAGAACAGCTTTTTATATTTACAAATAAATCATGACAGAATTTCAAGTGAAATTGTATTAAACCTATAGTTTACTTAGAAATGAACTAACATTTTACTATGGAGTGGAAAACTATTTTGATATGCTAAGTCTTTCAATCCCTGAAGAAGTTATGTATTTCCACTTATTTAATTCATTTTTTATTTATAGTGTTTTGTAATTTTCAGCATACAGATATTACAGGTGTATTGTAAGATTCATATCCAACTATTTCATTTTGTGGCAGGATTGTAGGTGGTAATTTTTAAACTTTTATTTCCTACATTTTATCAATAGCATCTAGAAACACTACTGGTTATTATGTTGGCCTGGTACCCTATGTCTCTGATAAACTCACTTATTATTTCTGGGAATATGAGGGTATTCCTCAGAATTTTCTACATAGATGATCATATCATTTGTGAATTTCCAGTGTGAGGGTGAGGGAAGCAGACATCCCTGCTTTGTTTTCTGTCTTAAAGGGAAGTCACTCCTTTTTAAAATAAAGTGTTGTGGATGTTACATGTAGGTTTTTTGTAGATTCTCTTCACCAGATTGAGAAAATTCCTTTCCATTACTAGTTTGCTGATAGATTTTTAGTATGAATTGTTAAGTCCCTTTTCTGTATCAACTGATATACTCATACGGTTTTTCCTATTAACATGGTAGACTGCAATGATTAATTTTTAAATATTGACTCAGCTTTGCAGTCTCAGAATAAAATCTCCTTGGGCACAGCATATTAATTTTTATATATTGCTGGATTTGATTAGCTAATTTTTTCTGAGGATTTTTGTATTTATGTTCATGAAAGACATTTGTCTGTAGTTTTGGTTCTACCTTTGACTTTTAGTATTGGGGTAACTCTGGTGTTACAAAATGTATTTGGCAGTGTTTCCTGCTCTTCTCTTTTCTCAAAGAGACTGGATATAACTGACATTATTTCTTCTTTAAATGTTTGGTAGAATTAACCAGTGAAATCACTTGAACTTAAAGGTTTCTTTTTCAGAAGATTTTAAACTATGTATTTCCTTAATACTATAATGCTATCAAGGTTACCTAGCTCTTATTGGTAATATTAATAGTCTGTAGAGTTTTATTGACTTCCCTGGTGGCTCAGACGGTAAAGCATCTGTCTACAATGTGGGAGACCTGGGTTCGATCCCTGGGTCAGGAAGTTCCCTGGAGAAGGAAATGGCAACCCACTCCAATACTCCTGCCTAGAAAACCCCACAGACAGAGGAGCCTGGTGTCCATGGGGTCGCAAACAGTCGGACATGACTGAGCGACTAAAATGGCTGGGTATTAAATGTTGTGGTATTCCAACTGTTTGTAGTATTCCCTTATTATTCTTTAAATGTTTGTAGTGATATTCTCTTACTCCTGATAGTAAGAATTTTGTCTTTTTTGTCAGTTTTATTAAAAGGACTGCCAATTATACTGCTATTTTCAAGAACCAATTTTTCTTGAATTTCTTTATGATTTTTATTTTAAACTTCACTAACTTCTATCTTTATTACTTCCTTCTTCCTGCTTCTTTCTGGTTATTTTTACTCTTGTTTTTCTAGTTTCTTAAGGTAGAAACTTACATTATTTGAGGTCTTTCTTCTTTTTAGCATAAGCATTTAATGTTATAAATTTTCAGGTCAGTACTACTTTAACTGCAACCCTCAAATTCTGTTTACATAGGATTTTATTTTTTTAAGTTCAAAATATTTTTCAGTTTCCCTTAATATTTCCCCTTTGACTCATGGATTGGTTCAAGGTATGTTGCTTAATTTATAACTATTTGGAGTTTTTTTGTCATCTTTCTCTTACTGGTTTCTAGTGTAATACATTACAATTGGAGAGAATATTTTATATGATTTTAATTATTTTAAAGGTGTTAAAGTTTGTTTTATGATCCAGGATATGACCTCTCCTGGGTAAAACCCATGTACTCTTAAAACAAATAGCTCAGAAAAGTAAAGAAGCAAAAGGCAAAGGACAAGGGAAAGATATATCCAACTGAATACAGAGTTTCAAAGAATAGCAAGGAGAGATAAGAAAGTCTTCTTCAAGAAAAATACAAAGAAATAGAGGAAGACAATAGAATGAGAAAGACTAAAGGTCTCTTCAAGAAAATTAGAGATACCAAGGGAACACTCCATGCAAAGATGGGCACAATAAAGGACAGAAATGCAAGGACCTAACGAAGCAGAAGAGATTAAGAAGAGGTGGCAACAAAAAAAGAAAACTACAGGCCAATATCACTGATGAACATAGATGCAAAAATCCTTAATAAAATTCTAGCAAACAGAATCCAACAACATAAAAAAGATCATACATCATGACCCAGTGGGCTTTATCCTGGGGATACAAGGATTCTTCAATATTCACAAATCAATCAATGTGATATACCACATTAATAAATTGAAAGATAAAAACCATATGATTATCTCAATAGATGCAAAGAAAGCCTTTGACAAAATTCAACATCCATTTATGATTAAAAACCCTCCAGAAAGCAGGCATAGAAGGAATATACTACAACATAATAAAAGCCATGTATGATAAACCCACAGCAAACATTATCCTCTATGGTGAAAAATTGAAAGCATTTCCCCTAAAGTCAGGAACAAGATAAGGGTGCCCACTCTCACCACTACTATTAAACACAGTTTTGGAAGTTTTAGCCATAGCAATCAGAGAAGAAAAAGAAATAAAAGGAATCCAGATTGGAAAAGAAGAAGTAAAACTCTCACTGTTTGTAGATGACATGATCCTATACATAGAAAACCCTAAAGAAACCACCAGAAAATTATTAGAGCTAATCAATGAATACAGTAAAGTTGCAGGATATAAAATTAACACACAGAAATCCCTTACATTCCTATACACTAACAATGAGAAAACAGAAAGAGAAATTAAGGAAACAATTCCATTCACCATTGCAATGAAAAGAATAAAATACTTAGGAATAAATCTACCTAAAGAAACAAAAGACCAATATATAGAAAACTATGAAACACTGATGAAAGAAAGCAAAGGTGACACAGATGGAGAAATATACCATGTTCATGGATCAGAAGAATCAATTAGCAAAAATAAGTATACTACCCAAAGCAATCTACAGATTCAATGCAATCCCTATCAAGTTACCAATGGTATTTTTCAGAGAACTAGAACAAATAATTTCACAATTTGTATGGAAATACAAAAAAAAAAAAAAAAAATCA